>JAJLTX010000017.1:0-216939 GCA_030568365.1 Myxozyma kluyveri | reverse complement strand
TGAGTTCCACGATCGTCACGATAGGCTCTGAACTTGTGGAACCACCTTCTTCATCGGCAGACGCTTGTGCAGAAAGCGCCAGAAGACCTCTGGAACTACTGACTGCTTCTGACACAACCTGCAGGTCCGTCTCATTTAGATCTTGATCTGGATCTGCCCAAACATCCTCATCGCTGGGGTCGTCGTCTGAATCATATCTTTCTTGCACCGAGTTGTCATTCTCCAATACACTCTGTAACTACAATATAATAAGCGTTAGCTCATTCTCAGATCATCTGTCTAAAAAATAAATAAAGGTGCACACGTACGCGTATGCGCTTTTCACGGGCACTTTGTGAAGCGAGAAGAGCTGCTGCTTTGAGTTGCTGGCGACGTTTGGATCCTTTCATAATGCTGAAAAAGCTTGATAGTATGATAAACTGGTCAATATCACACAAAAACTTATACGCGCTCACTGTGTCCACTGGCGAACTGTGAATGAATCTGTTCTTTGCATATTTCAGGCGTAACATTGCGCAATTCCCCACAAAGCAATTCTGCCGCAAACTCGGGCTCTGATTGGCCAGTTTTCATCACGTGATAGAACCGAACCCTTACATGGGTGAGCAGGAGTGTTTCAAAAAAAAAAAACTCCATACTAAAGTGCCCAACTTAAACTGCTAATAAATTATTTTCTGAACAATATTTTTTATTTTTAATCCAATACAATTATTATTCAAAGGCAGCTCTAAAAGCCTACAGGTCTACATTCAGCAGAACTTGATTGTGGTGGCAGTGATAGCGGTTGGAAGTTGGGCCAAATTAGTTATCGTCTTGCTGTGGCGCGCACCGTATCCTGACCGATTTCAAATGGACGAATTGTACGATAGTTGCTACGGCATTTGAACGAAAAGCACGTAAGATACGCTTCTACCGGCTGCTAGAGTGGTTTAAATGCCATCTCCAATCCCTCTTTGATTTCTGTTCTTTCTCGTTTTTTTAAGTGCATTTTTTGCCTTGAGTATTTCAATTCGCTTTAAAACTAAGTACAGTCTTCAGCAATGGCATCTACTACCGCTGAACCTATGATCGTGTCAGACCATTTGACTTATGCTTTTCCCAATGGAATTGTTGGTCTGCATGATATCAATCTTTCACTTCCAGCTGGGTCACGTACTCTTCTAATAGGAGCAAATGGAGCTGGTAAATCAACTCTTCTTCGAATTCTCGCTGGTAAGACACTTGCCAAAGCTGGTTCAGTTACAATTAATGGAGTTGATCCATTCCGAGCAGGTCTTCTTGGAGTTACATATTTAGGAACAGAATGGGCATCAAATCCTGTTGTAAGACATGATATGCCAGTTCCAGTTTTAATTGCATCAGTTGGAGGAGATGCTTTTCCTGAACGAAGAGATAGACTTCTTGATATTCTTGATGTTGATTTATCATGGCATATGCATGCAGTGTCAGACGGTGAAAGAAGACGTGTTCAATTAGTTATGGGATTATTAAGACCTTGGGATATTTTACTTTTAGATGAAGTTACAGTTGATTTAGATGTTTTAGTTCGTGCTAGATTACTTGCATTTTTAGCTGAAGAAACAAAATCTAGAAAATGTGCTGTTGTTTATGCATCTCATATTTTCGATGGCTTAGGAACTTGGCCAACTCATTTAGTTCATATTCATATGAGTAGAGTAACAGATTTTGGACCATCAAGAGAAGTTATTAAGAATAATTTACATTTATTACCAGCAGTTGAGGAACAAGATGAAGAGGATAAATTATTTAATGTTAATTCACCTTTATTAGAATTAGCTTTAGCTTGGTTAAGTCAAGATTTAAAAGATAGAGGTAAAAGAGAAGATGTTAAAAAGGTTAAATGGGATGATATTAAAATTGAAGATAAAACTGATGGCATGGGAAAGAATGCTTTTGAAGAATATTATAAATTAACGAGAGCTATGTAATGCTGCTTGATTTGTTTAATTAAAAGAAATTAGATTGTAATTAGATATTTTGGAATGTATAGAGGTTATGTAGATAGTTATAAGGGATAAATAATTTTGTGGATGAATAGATATAGATATTGACAAAACCTTCCGTAAATAAGTTATATGTCACACACCTCGAAGCAGCATTCCATATATGTAGAGTTGACACGAGAGAAGTATAAATTTTGTGCATGATCTACAAACTACAAATGAATAATAATAGATATATAATGATAACTTCATAAAACTATGCATTTACTGATAAAAGAAAAAAAATAAAAATAGGAAAAAGAGAACCAAATTTTACAACTTTAAAAAAGACATTCCATCGTCTCATACACGCATTAAGCCATAAATAAACTCATTACAACAAAATGTTACCATTAACGATATGGCTTAAAATTTTTAAAAAGAGAAGTTAACTAATCTAAGCACTTGATGTTGCCATCTTGTTAAGTGCTGATCCATATTTAAACCATTCAATTTGTTCTTCATTGTAAGTTTGTGCAAGCTCAGTTTCCCATGATTCTCCGTTAGCAGGGTGGACAACAAGCTTAAGATTAACACCGGGGGTTAAAGTGGTAACACCGACAATGTCAAGCTTGTCTTCAGGGTTGATCTTGTCATAAGCAGCTGGGTCAGCAAAGGTAAGTGGAAGCATACCTTGCTTCTTAAGGTTAGTCTCGTGGATACGAGCGAATGAACGAGCAATGATAGCAAATCCACCAAGGTAACGAGGCTCAAGAGCAGCATGTTCACGTGATGAACCTTCACCAAAGTTCTCACCACCAACGACAACCCACTTTTGGTTGTGGTCACGGTAGTATGAGGCAACCTCAGGAACACCACCGTATTCGCCAGTCATGAAGTTCTTAATAGTGTTGGCCTTGTCATTCTCCCAGTTAATGGCACCAATCATGTAGTTGTTGGAAATGTTTTGTAAGTGACCACGGTACTTGAGCCAAGGACCGGCTTGGGAAATGTGATCGGTGGTGGTCTTACCCTTAGACTTGATGAGAATGGGGAGGTTGAGTCCATCCTTACCATCCCAAGCAGAGAAAGGTGAAAGAAGTTGAAGACGGTCTGATGAAGGTGAAACATCGACTTGAACGGAAGCACGGTCAGCAGGAGGAGCCTGGTAAGTGTCGTTACCGGGGTCGTATCCAAGAGTGGGGAGACCAAGACCAGTAGGCTCGGCGAGCATGAACTCGTTACCCTCAGAATCCTTGAGCTTGTCGGTCAACGGGTTGAATCGGAGATCACCAGCGATGGCGAATGCGGTGACAAGATCGGGAGAAGTGACGAAAGCATGGGTAGCGGGGTTGGAGTCATTACGTCCAGTGAAGTTACGGTTGTAAGATGAAACAATAGTGTTCTTGTCACCCTTCTTGATATCACGACGATCCCATTGACCAATGCAAGGACCGCAAGCGTTGGCAAGTAAGAGACCACCAAACTCCTCAAAGACTTTAAGCTGACCATCACGAGCAATGGTAGCACGAATCTGCTCGGAACCCGGGGTAACGGTAAAAAGAGACTTGGCCTTGAGACCGTGGTCAATAGCATCTTGAGCAATTGATGCAGAGCGGGACATGTCTTCGTATGAAGAGTTGGTGCATGAACCGATAAGAGCGACCTTAACCTCAGTGGGCCATCCGTTCTCAACAGCAACATCCTTAAGCTTGGAGATGGGGGTGGCAAGATCGGGTGTGAAAGGACCGTTGACGTGGGGCTCAAGAGTGTTGAGATCAATCTCAATCAATTGATCGTACTCAGCACCCTCATCAGCCTTGAGGTGACCAGCGTACTTGTCAGCGAAGTCAGCGACGAAACCACGCTTGGTAGCCTTGAGGTAGTCGGCCATGCGGGCATTGTAAGGGAAGGTAGAGGTGGTAGCACCAATCTCGGCACCCATGTTGCAGATGGTAGCCATACCAGTGCAAGAGAGGGACTCAACACCATCACCGAAGTACTCAACAATAGCACCGGTACCACCCTTGACGGTAAGGATACCAGCGACCTTAAGGATAATATCCTTAGGAGCGGTCCAGCCGGAAAGTTTGCCGTTAAGCTTGACACCAATGATCTTAGGAGCCTTAAGTTCCCATGGGAGACCAGCCATGACATCGACAGCATCAGCACCACCGACACCAATGGCAAGCATACCAAGACCACCGGCGTTAGGAGTGTGTGAGTCGGTACCAATAAGAAGAGCACCGGGGAAAGCGTAGTTCTCAAGAACGATCTGGTGAATAATACCAGATCCGGGTCTCCAGAAACCAATGTTGAATTTGGCACATGCAGTGGCAAGGAAGTTGTAAACCTCCTTGTTGATGTCAATGGCACGGGCAAGATCCTTCTCACCGCCAATCTGGGCCTCGATCAAATGATCACAGTGGACAGTGGTGGGAGTGGCAACCTGGGGCATACCAGCAGACATGAATTGAAGAATGGCCATCTGGGCGGTAGCATCCTGGCAAGCAACACGGTCAGGACGGAGCTTGAGGTATGAGACACCACGCTCAATGTCTTGTCCTTGAGGATTGTCGAGATGACCGTAGAGAATCTTCTCGGCGAAAGTGAAAGGTCGGTTAAGACGGTTACGAACAATGTCGAGAGTCTCGGTGTGCTGCTTGTAGTTGAGGTACGAGCCCTGTATGAAAGAACTTGTTGTTAGTCAATGATTGCGGGGATATTGGAAATGGGACAATGGATGCGTACAGTTTCCCAGTTGTTCTGGTTGACTTTCTCGTCGACAATAGTGGCGAGTGACCGTGAAGAGGTCTTGGTGAGACGGAGGGCGCCGTTCTGAAGGAGATGATGTTAGCACGTGAAGATAGCTGGAGAAGTGCCAGAGAGCCGACGCGTGCCGCTGGCTTGTGGTTATGTGGATGGAGAAGATGGACGCGAAAAGAATTTTTGTCGGTACAATTGAATGTGATTTCAACGACCCAAAGCTCCAGAACAGTGTACAAACTGAACAAGATAGACACTGTCCCAGCGTTTTGCGTGTTTGCATCGCATCCAAGCCCAGCACAAGACCAAACTCCGTATCCATCTCCACCTAGTGTCACCACTGACTCACGCGCGCAGCTGTCGACGCCAGAAGCAAGAACCAGAACATACCGGCTTAAGCGCCTTGAGGGCCGAGAGACGAGTAGTCAGCATGGCGAGGATGAGGGTACCGCGACAGAGAGCAGAGCAGCTGAGGCCTGGGGGGAAGCAGGAAAAGAGGGCGGCGAGAGAGAGAAAAATAAGAGGACGGAGTCTGGCGAACGCGGAGACGCGGCTGGGGCAGCAAAGGGCAATGGCCCGCGCTAGGCCAAAACAAGCATAGCGCCGTGCGGCGTGGGTCTGCAGGACATTTAGAACCGCGGCAGTGCGACACTTGTGCCGCGCCGCACGCACGCAGCCAATCAGCGCGCGACGGTTAGTTGGCCGCCTTCCGACCGCACCACCGGGCGAATCAGCGCCCGCCAGAGAGCTCGCCTGCAAATCAGCAGCGAGGGACTTGTGGCGGCCCCTTTTGCGATGCGCGCTCTGCCATGAGAAGAGCTTCTCTGCCGTATCCATCCGTCTGCCTGGTATCGTGTGCCAGAGGCTATAGCATGGCGATCCGGTGTGACGTACTGTATCAGCTCATCTGCATCCCTCCAGAAGCGCAATTCATGTAAACAATCCCGTGTACATCGCGCGGATCCGGACCGGCAAGCGCGGCTTCCCCCGTCCGCTCAACCGCTTCTTCCACCCAAGCCTAGCTGTAATCCCATCTCAGAGCCCTGTGGTTGGCCGAACGCCTTCCACTCTTGGTATTTCCTCTCCACGTCTACCGCCTTTAATTCTGATGTCATCATCCATTGCACCAATCGTCTGTCTTCTATTTGCTACGCCATGATTCTCAGATCCAAATCATCACGACTTTCCTTTCCTGCAGCTCTGATCAAAAACTTTTCTTTTTTTGTTCGCCCCACATACACCCACTTAGCCTTTACAATTCTTTCCTCCCGTTTCCAACCACCACTCCTATCACTCTATAACTCTTACTCTATACATCTCAACTAATCATAAGTTCATTCATTAGCATTACCATAACATGAACAACAACAGCACAACGCTGGTTACTGCATTAACTTTAACGCGCCCAGCCGACATGCAAATTTATATTGGGACTTTGCCCAACCAGGCATCCGATCAACACTCATCGTGCGGCTCACTTCCGTCTTGCACGTGAAAACTCTGATTCCACCGTCATTGCGCCGCACGTCCTTTGTGCCAGCAAATGTCATCTGATCGTCTCCGGCCGTGTTTTAACTCATTACTGTTCATAACAATTTATTTCTTTACTGGCTCTCACCTCTGAGATTAATCCAATAGAATACGGCGCTCTGAGTTTGTGATTAATATTCCTTCAGTACTTAGTACATCATTACTATGTGATGCGATAACAGACCGCGGTTTCAAAAGCTTTGTAAAGTCTTGCATTCTCGCTTGTCTTTCGGCGTTCCCGAACAATCGATTCACCAATTCACTTCTCATTTCTTGTCCAAATGGAGATACTTCAATTTCGTTTTCAATCTCAATGTCTCGACAACCTGCTAATTTGAATTTCACTGATAAAACATACATTACTTTGAATAATGAAGTCTCATTTGTGAAATACTCTCTGGCTGAGTTTCCAAATCCTTCCATTTCAGTATTAACATATACGCTGCCATCACCTACCCGACTATCTGATGCACTTGGAATCTGTATTGCAAATTGATTTCCAGTGCCACTGTCCGATAAATATCTTTGTTCTCCAATGCATTGAATTTTTTCATAAATAATATCTTGCTCATGAATAACTTCACATGTTGCTTTTACAACGCATACTTCACTCAATTTAATACGATATTGTTTAAGTCTCAAATCTGATTTATATTTATAATCAAACTTAGGAAATATTTTTAATGTCAATAATATTTCATCTCCCGGTCCATATAATTCATTTTCAAATGAAACAAATGCTGTTGCATATCCTTCGGATGAAGTGGCAGATAATTCACACATTTCATGATTATTTATACCTGGTGCCATTAATCTATCATACCTTAAAATTGAAACAGATGCTGTTGCTTGAGTTTCTATTTCATGTCCATCAGTAACGACCGCTTGTAATCCATATTCAACCGAAAATAATTTGAAGATGAACATACTTGATGGTGTCAAAAACTCTGATTTCTCAAGCCAATCTTTTGGAGGTAATTTTATCACGAATGCAATATCTAATGCATGATAATATACTTGATTTTGAATATTCCATGGCTGACTATTTGAATCGTGAAATATCGTCTGTTTTGATACGAAATAAACTGTTTGTGAAGCTATATCTTTTTTATTAATCTCATCTGTGTCTGTTTCTTCCAAGCAGAGTAGTTCAAGTTCAACATTAGCTACTCTAAACGGTTCGTAGCCAATTGGTCGTAATCTAACTACCCCAGATATTCTAGGCTGTCATATCATTATGTTAACATTATTTATGCTTTTATTAAGTCAAAGTACTTGTATTGAGAATATCATACCTGAGTCGCATCGATTCCAGGATATCCTTGAACGAAATCGCAATTCACTGGACCAACGATATCAGCTTTAATATTCGACTCTACTTCTCTTTCCATTTATCTTCCTTAATCTGAAGTAGCTTAATTTAGCAGTATACAATCTACCTATCACTTTGATCTCGCAAAGCTCAATGAAAATGAAAGATGATCTGTATAGACACCATTATAAGTAGTGATACCTCCCAGATTTGCCTATCGATCAGAATGAAGCTGAACTACATTAATAAGTACGCACGTACGTGTTTGTAAATCTGTCCTACACTTAAATAATCTGTACTTTCTTCTGAGCGTGGTACACCCTTTCCGCGTACGCGGTGACTGCGTGACGTGCGATCCCGCGATATACAAACCCCTTTTATTACATCATTGCCTAACTGTTTGTTTACTTTGATCTTGCTCCACTGTTATTTGATCTTGACGCGTTTATTTATCCAGTACAATTGCTGTAATTAAAAAGTCAACAAAATGGTATCTGCAAAAGAAGATTACTTAAAATCTGATATATTACGATATATAGATTTATCAATATTACATCGTCATGCAATTTCATCTAAATCAGTATTACCACGAGTTTCACCCTCAACACCAAGCACGCAACAAGTTATCCATACTAATACTAATAGCAGCAATAGTGGAAATCCGATTGAAGAAATGTTACGACTAAATGATGAAAATTATACTTCATTTACAAAGAAAAAATATAATAAAAAAATTAATGAGAATAAATATTATTCATCAGTTTTAATTGCACAAAGAATGATTCGTAATTTTGATGAAGATGAAGATGAGAGTAGTAATTTAATAAATAGTTCACATTCAATTGAAAATATTGATAATAATAACAGTGGCAATAAAGAAATTACTGATATTGATAAAGATACTGCAAATATGTTCATTACATTTGCTAGAATACATGCTACCAAAGTAATATCGCAATTGCAAAGTGAAGTTGGAATTATTGACAGAGAAATTAGATCCTCAAGGATACAGAATACAGAACTACTTGAATTTTATGACACTATTATTAAGGAAATTGAAGAGCACGAAAGTAGACGGTCACAATATGATAGTGAATATGAAGAAGCTGAAATTATGGAAAACAAATTACGAAAATTAATGACGAAACATGAAAATATCAGAGACAAAATTAAACTATTAATGCAAGCTTTGAAAAATGTTTTAACTACGGTTATGTTAGATGCTGTTGTTGATGAATTACAAGGTATTGCGGTTGGTAGTTCCGCTAAAGTTAAAGCAAAAGCAAAGGAATTGGATGATGACGAAAATCAAAAACTTGTTAGACAACTTAAACGAATTGTTGAAGTAAGTTTACCTTTTATTAAACAGATAACTCAATTAATTTATGAAGTACTAATGTAATATAGGATTTATTAAATAATGCATCAAGTGGAACTAATGGTGGCTGGATACCGATTACGAATGTAAATTCAGTAATTGCAGATGTTTTGATTAGAAGTCAAACTATGCTTGTGGTATCGAATGATGGGTCTCAGATCAAATTAAGAGCCTTTGATAGTTTGTTTTATTGAGAGGATTCAATCTAGAAGCTCTATTTATTCTCCTCGCTTGATGGTGTATGAAGATTAAATTCCGCCCTTGAGCGATACTGTACAACTGCAAAGGCTTGGCCTCGAGTCGGCATGCATGCTGCAGGGTTCTCAGTATCCTGTATCGACAACAGACAGGTACAAGACTGACATCAACACTTTGTCTTTTGTTCGAATCGATTAGCGACTGACAACTCATTGTTTAGTTCTTGTGAGTCTGGAGTCAGCAGTTATGTTTACTTCACATTGTGACGCTGAGATACAATCTAGAATGTCATGGCGCAGATCAGGCAGGTGAGACCATGTTTACAATTCCGCAGCATAAAAATATGATCTCATCGTTCATTATGGATGATTTGAATGGCAAAGATTCCCTTTCTATTGTCAATTTATGTAGATCACGAGTAAGTATGATGTATGAGCGAGATAAATTACATCATGAAAGTCAAGGATCAGCATCGACAATAAGTCAATAATAAACCACTTTTTGTACTGTAACTCTGTAAGGTCTGTAAGTCTGCAATGTTTAAATAGCAAATGTCAATTGATAGTCATTTCGCATCTTATCAGATCAACAATAGCAATAACAAACCCAAAAATCCAGACCCGTAAAAGCCATACAGTAAGTTAGGCAGTATAATCGTTTAAGACCCGTAAAAGCCATACAGTAAGTTAGGCAGTATAATCGTTTAAAAGGCTGGTCCAGACTTCATATAAGCCACAACTACTTTGAAGTTTGAACCATACACACGCGCACAATCATATCAAAGTTGTTCGAATGTTCGAATCCCGCCTTGGTCAAATTTATTTGACATTTTGGCAGATTGACAGTGCTAAGGATTCTAGACAATTATAGGGGCACACGCGTTGTGATGGTGAATTTGGATTGGTGGAGTTTGCATTCAGTTATCGATAAACCAGCAAGGCAACAATCAATCCACCGGAAGCGGGAGATGTTCGAGCTCGGATATTCCGAAGTTGAGAAGTCGCCACGCCCCAATACTGTATATACTGTAAAGTCTCACATTGTTTATCACGATAAAATTGAATTTACTAAATAGAATCTCATAAATACGTATTTTATTAATTTGCATTTCTATTTGCGATTTCCAACCAACAACTGTATTCGATCGATCGCTCTCGCAGCTCGCTTGCCTGCATTCATGAACCATGAACCTAGTTCAGCAGTTCACAGTTTACAAACCACCACACCCTAACCTCCGTATTGCTGACGCTGCAGAAAAGTTAAAGTTCACGACTGGGGCCCTTTTATAGAAAAGCATCTCCGTCTCGGCGAAGAAAGAGGAATGTCACTCACTGCATGACAATTAAAGCTGCGGTTGAAATCAGAGTTCATGACGGCGGCCGCGCCGCCCGCTTATAGATGTTCGCCGGCAAACCCGAGAAATGCTGGGCTCTGTTCGATTTGGTCTTTATGCTGCGATAGTGGATATCTTGATAAGATTGCATATTTATACTACTATACTGTAGAGTTGCAACTGATTGATTGAGAAATTCAGTGTATCGCATAGAATTGAGCGGTCAATTCATTTATTGATCCAATCGCGATGTTATCCGTGAGCACTATAAGCAAAGCACACGCCCGGTCATCAGCGTCCATACCTGAACGCGTCTCTACGCGCGATGCGATGCGATACTACAGTATATCAAATCTCATCTCATCAATCGATCATAGCATTGATCAATTACTATATTTGATTTAAATCGAATTGAGTTAAGAAAATCTATTTATTATCTACGACCATAAAATTGTATAAATGCAACATAAGTAAAAGAATGTATGTAATAAAAGGAAAGAGAATGAATGTAATTAAAGAAATACCAACCTCCATGCATCGTGAATTTTTAATAAGTTATATCAAATTTTATAAAATCTAACTACAAAATTATATAAATAAGTATAAATGATAATATATAATAATCTTTATAGATCTTTGATTTGATTGAGACACCCCGCTAAACACACATGCAAGATAAATGAAATTATGAAGAGAGAAAAAATAAAAGAGATAAAAAATCTATCATCAACAGGTAAAAAAATTATTAAACCAAAAATAAAGAAAACAACACCGAAAACCGTTTAAATCAGACAAAGATGTGGTCGAGAGAGAGGCGGGTATGCAGCACTTGCAAACCACCGATCATACATGATATGAAATAAGGAGTGAGATGACAAGAGGAAGTAAAATAAACGTATTTACCAGCCGAACGACTCTGCGTGGAAGTCGACGTTGTACTCTTCCCAAAGAAGGTCAGAGCAGGCGTTGCGAGTCTCGCGGACAACAGCGGCAGGACCGCAGCATGCAGCAGCAACAGCGATGTTCTTGTCACCACCGTTCTGCTCAATGCACTCTCTGAGTGACTCACGGACGTACGAGCGGATATCGGGACGACCCTTCTCCTTGGTACACCACAGCTTGAAGTTAACACCGTACTTCTCAGAGTCCATGTCGACCCATGAGGCGAACGAGTCATCGGGAACAACCCACAGGAAGTCAATCTCAGGAGGGATTTCGTCAATAGCACGGTGGCTGCGAACGATCTCAATGGCCTCAGTGTAAGTGTAAGTAACACCGGCACCACCAGCAATCAGGACAACCTTGCGGCAGCCGTCAAATGAGTGCTGGTTACCGTAAGGTCCGTGGACAGCAACGAGGTGCTCACCCTCAGTGTTGTAGAGAGAGCGCGAGAAACCACGGCGAGCACGGATGATAAGGTCAAGAGTATCAGCACCACTAAAGCAAGTGTTAGTTGAATCGTTACATGCTTAAACAAAAGAAAAAGATAAACATACGGAGGTGAAGCAATGGTGAAGGGATGGGTTTGGAATTTGGCGAGCTTGGCAATGGAAACATAGACGTACTGTCCAGTGGTCCAGTGAATCTCGGAGAATGAAGACTTGACGTTCATGGAAAGCTTGACAGTGTCACCAGAAAGGTTGGTTGAGGTACCGATAACGTGGTGGACGTTGCGGAAACGAGTGAAACGATCCCAGGCGAAGATGGCAGCGCAAGTGATAACGTAAGCCTTGGTGCGAATCCAGTGGAAGAAGAGGAAGGGAAGGGGAAGGACAAGGAACCAAACGTGGAGGTAAAGGAAAATCTCGTAAAGGCGAGCACGGAGAGGAGCAAGCGATGAAGCGAGGATGATACCGAAGCAAGTGGTGGCAATCAGACCGACGATGGCCTCGTTGTTAAGGAGGACACGCTGGTTGATGGGAATGACGGCGCAGTAAGCGAACACGTGAACAATGGCGGTAATGCAGACAACGCGACCGACGTGCTTGTGGAGAATGATGTAACCTTCGTGGGACCAGCCAGTCCAGTCGACCAGGAGACCAGTCTTTGAGCCGAGGAGGAAAAGGATTGGCATGTTGACGATCGACACGAGACCAGTACGGTTGGCGAAAATCTGGGTGGATGAGGCACCGCCGTGGACGAAGGTGTAGAGGATGTTGAGGCCGAGGTAGAGGGCAATGATGAGCATGGTGCCGTAGGACTCAGCGTAGCGTCCGTTGGGCTGGTAGATGAGGATGGACTCAATCTTGCGGTAGTACTTAGCTCCCATAGAGACGGGCTTGGGGGCGCCGTTCGAGGTGGCGATAAGAGGAGTCTTCTCGTTCATGGTGCGACGAACAGTGCGCTTGAACTGGACGGTGTAGAAGTGAGCCAGAACAGCGGCAAGGAAGAAGGCAACGACGAAGATGTTGTAGGAGAGGTAGAACTTGCGAGACCACTCACGGCCTCGCTCGTCGAACTCCTCCTGCTCGATGGCGGCCCACTCGGCGGGAGAGTAGGTCATGTTGGTGTACTCATCGTAGTACGAGTTGGAGGACGCGTCGTAAACGGCCATGGTTGCGGACGATGGATGCACGGGGGGAAGGTGCAGAAGGGGCGGTGGTGATGGTGATGGAGGCGAGGAGAAGAGCAGGAAGAGAGGGGAGCGCGAGGAAGAAAAAGGCGACCGAGCGAGTGCGAAGGCTGCGTGGTACGATAAGTCCGCTCACACCACGCCGGGCCCCAACCCTGGCGGCGGCCAGAAAGGATTCTGGCGCTGGAACCCGATAAGCCACAGCGAGAACGCTGAGAGCGCAACGCAGCGCAACGCAGCGCCTGGGCTGCTCTGCCCGCGCCACCGCGGTTCGCAGCCAGTCGACTGCCAGCGGTTGGCTGGCTCTGCAGTGCAGTCCTGCTGGGCTCTGGCTGTCTGCTTGGAGCTGCTCACTGGGCTACGCTGGTGAGAGCCGGGGTTGGAGCATGCTGCGACGGGGCGGGCGGGCTATTGTGCGAACAGTGTCTGTTACTACGGCTACAGCTCGTATCAATGCCTCGACTGCCTCTACTCCTACAGTCCTGTGCATCTACACGCCCTCTGGTTGAGTACCATGGCTGTTCTATAGTATCATCAGCAGACCAAGAGGACCTCCATCAGCCTGGTGGAATCGAAATATCGAATCGCCAGCCAGCGTGACCATTCACGGCGCTGCTGCTGTGGCTGATCTGTGGCTCCGCCGCGCTCTGTCTGGCTGCTTATCCTTATCTGCTGGCACAACCGTCAAACCGCGCCGCGCTTCGTCTGCGCCGGGGCATACTTTTGCTGCTTTCGGCACCCCTTGCAACCGGCTCTTTGAACCGGCTCCCGCTCCATTCCCACTTCGCCTCCTCCATCCACCGCCTTTCTAGCCTGTTAACTGGCCTCAACTCGCTCTCTCGACGCTCTATCCACACACTCTTCACCACCTCACCGCCATCCTCCTCCATCACCATGGCCTGATTCTGCTTCCCCGGTTTTTAACCTCCCAGCCAGATATCCAGCTTTCTATGCTCCATGACCCCGCTGCCCTCACAAATTCCTCTCCTCTGCTCACTGTTCCTGCACGTGCCTGCTATATAGCCCGCCAACTCCATGCAATAAACCCATTCCACACAACCGGGCCTCTCCGATACATCGACGATATCGCACGCAATCGATTCGCTGTGCTCCTTAATTAGCACCTGTTACATCATATCATCCTGAATATGCTATGATGTCCCTTGTCCTTTGTTATCGGCATTCACCATCTCTTATCTGTAATTTCTCACCATGTTACAAACCCTTAGGCTACAAAGTAAACAACCCTTTCTTTCACAGGTTTTGTACCACCCTCACACAAAACTCTCCTATCTGTCTCAACTCGCCAATCGCCGTTCAAACTCACAATCTCTATATACTGTACGATATCTATTCGCAATTTCAACTCGGCTTTTCGCACTCGCAATCTCAACTCCATTTGAATAATAATGCACTGTAACTCATCGATCAATCGATCAATCTCAATTCATGATAGAAACACCAGAACGTGACACCACATGCATGACGCCATTGCGCATCCTTCTTCAGCGCCACACGAACAGCGCCGCACTTCCCGCACCGTTAATCAATCCTCCACAATCGCTATCCTCAGCCCATAATTCTTGCCATTAAACGCCATCCCATCACCAGCACGCACTGTATTTTATCTTTGTTCGTGCTTAATACTCACGCGGGGCATTCTGCTTCCTGTAATCTCAATTTTTCAAACAATCGCTCAACTTCACGATCTTATCGCTGCGCGCGTAGACCACCGTTCGCTCTGTTTACTCACGTGCGTCACATGGCGTCATGCAGGGTGAGGGCGAACAGCGCACGTGCGGCTGCCACGATCTTGACGATTCCTCACGTGCACCTGCGATCCATATCTCCACTCTATACAGTATACACATATCTCGGTACCCCCGCACCTCCTGTTATATATACTTCACGCTCCAGTCTAACATATATAGCAGCTTCATGATATATTCCTTGTTAACAACCCACTTCTCATTATCTATCAGAATGTCACCATTCGCCACCTCTGAACACATCACTTATCTTGACTTCACTCTATCAAGCGACTGCGATATCAATCACCTTCAATCGCCTTCCATCTCCGCTATATAACTTATATGCACGTGCATCCAATTTCACCGTGCTTTCATCTCATGTCAATCACACAAGTCTACAATACTTTATAACAATAATCATGCGCCTTGATATCATTAACGACCTATCTCTATCTATATACATTCAGTACATCAAATCCACATCGCCATGCTTTTCAAATCACATACATTACATTCACAGATCGTCACCCATCTCTTCAATACCACTAGTTAGATTTGAAATCAAGACAATTAACTTTCCAGTTTCATGAACTGCAATTTCCTCATCAGTCATTCCTGAGTTTCCATTCATATTCCTATCTTGTAATCCAATTCCTCCATTAATAAATTGATCATCTGTCATATTTCTTTCCATATCTAATCCGACAACTCTTCTCATTACTGCTCTTGTTAATAAAATCCTCTTATTTAGAGTTTCTCTAACACTTTTCAAAACTGCAACATTTCTTTGTCCCATACTTAATAAACAACAGGTTAATAATCTCAAAGTAGGAGCCACTAATTCAAAAAATACATTTCGTCCACCACCTCCAGTATTAAATGAACCATTTGAATCATTAGCAGGCCAAAAAGAAGAAACGGTTCTATGTGATGAAATTGTATTGGTTGAAATTGATGAGGTGGTCGTATATGTAAATAATCCAACATCTGGATCTATTCCAAGAAATTTAACATTTTGTATAACTAGGAATAATCCTGCTTGAATTAATTGCGATGCTCCCATTCTTGATTGTGCAATTTCTGTTAAAAATACCATCACAGTTTTGAACGCTGTAACTTCATAATTCGATACTGTTCAAAACATTAGCTCACATCCAATCATTCATATAAAGTAAGTAAACCGTACCTCTATTCTCATCATCAAGTTCTTCATCAATTCTTCTTATAGATCTGACCAACAGCAATAATAAATTATATCTAACCAACGCATCGACAACGAAATACTTCTCTGTAACATTTTCAACAGCAGCAAAGGCACGTAATACAGATAATGCCATAATTCTAGTAACACCTTCACCAGAAACTGCATCATTTGCAATTCTTTCAATTAATCTATCTTCCTTTTTAGTCGATGTTGAATTTAATTGTCTTGATTGGAGTTGCTGTTGAGCCGGTGGAATTGTTGCTGGACCATTTATGCAACTTTCAATAGTTTGTTGTAATTGTTGTAATTTTGCAACTCCTGAAATTGGATGATTACAGATATATATGGTAATTAATGTATATAAATCTGCTCTAACAAATGGTGACGCATACGCACTTTGAACTGCAATTAATGAGACTCTGAATACAGTATGCGCAACATCTGTAGCGAAATCATCATTTTTCCATAATCCTTTTGATGTTTTGTCATAATTATACTCATCTTCATCATCATCCTCGCCATCATTGATTTCTTCTCGTGAACTTTCATTATTCTCATCATCAATAGCAAGTGTTGGAGCAATCGCACTGACTAAACCTAAACAAGCAGAAGCCAAATGTTCAGCACTTCTAGATTCCCAAACTTGTGCGAATTTTAATAATTTAGGTGCTAAAACTTGCATTGTTTCTAAAACAAAAGTATCTAAACCAGGAGTTTTAGTATTATCAAAACTATTTGACATCCATTTTTCATTATTTAATGACGATTTATTTTTTAATTCGTTTGAAGATGTTGCAGGTGACGTATCAACTAAAATAACCCGTAAAAGTCGACACCATGATGCAAGACATTGACACTGTGCTCTTCTTAATAAAACAATTGCATTAAACCGTTTACAGTATTGCAAAATTTGAATTTTTCTTGCAGTAATAATAGCAGGTTCGGGAATTGATAACTTATTTTGAAATTGCATTTCTCGAATTTTTAATTCTAAAACTTGTTTAACTCTTGAAATAATATAAATAACATCAGTTGAATTTTCATTTCCAATTGTAGTTGATGTCGTTGGTCCATTTGAATTATCTGTTGCAATTGATTCATCAAGATTAACTCCATCAAATATCGTTAGTAAATTTCGTTCTGTTGGATTATTAACATTTGGTTTTGGAATTTCATGGATTCTAATTCTGGAAATTGAATTTCCATTACCATTATTACTACTTCCATTTTCACTAATTGAAAGCCAAGCTGAAGAAGACGCTAATGATTCGACATCAAACTCCAAGAAATCAAGTAACTCTAACATTTTAGCAGTTTCAAATGCAAATGGAGTCAATGAATTGTTTGATTGAATTAAAGTACCATTTGAATCAATTGAAGGAGGTGGAAATTTAATTTCTTCATCTTCTTTATTCCTTGCATCTGGCATTGCAATTAATTGTTGAATTGCATTTTCAAAAGTTGATGTTCTTGGTTCACTTAAATCATGAATTTCAATCGCACAGTATTCAAGTAACCGTGTTCTTGCGGAAAATAAATTAATAAGTGAACTGATACTTTTCTCTTCTTCTTCATCTTCTTGTAAAATAATTGAAATAGCATTAGATACATTATCAAAATTACTTGAGTCATCAATATTCTCATCAACTCCATGTGACATTGTAGCTGCTGCTGCAATTGAATATACATCATTTCGACGATTATAGTTATCTAACTCATTAAACCTCAAAGAATCCCAAATTGTAGTATTTGGATTAATTGGAATTTCAGCAGCAACTCTAGTTTTGAAAAACTCAAACTCTTCACTTCGTAATAGTTGTAATGTTAATCCAGATGAAATCTTTGCTGTACAAAGTTTCTGAATAATTTCAAATGCAAGTCTAATAAATACAGCATCTTTTGAAATTATAATTTCCTCATATGTATCATCATTTTCTTCATTTCCAAATGAATTCCCATTATTCGATACTTTATTAGCTAATAAAGAGACAATTGTTTTAAATAATGAAACTCCTGAACTGATTCCACCTCTTTCAATATTATCATGTAACATCGTCGTACTTGCAGCAGTACCACCATCACCAATTTTAAAACCAAGTAAAAAATGTGAAACAGTTGGTACTTCTGATAATTGAATTAATTCTGTATCGAAAACAGCGTGATCTTGAATTCCACCAAATGAATTTCCCGATGCTGAAACATTTAAATTCATCGATATAAAATCCAATATTTCAAGTGATAAATCATCTTCCACATTTCCATTTGGATCTTCATCAGGTCTTTGTAATTGTCCAATAAATCCATATAAAATTCTTCGTGATTCTGCAACTGTATCTAACGCACTTATTAATCTATTCGCACCAATTCTTCTTGTTGCATCAACTGTAACTCCTCCATTTGATATTCCAGTAAATCTTGAATTTGAATTCTTAACTGCAATATTCGGTATAATTCCATCTGCATAAGATCCTTGAGTAGGAATATCATAATTTAGATTCAAGAATTGAGGAGCACGTGCGATTTTATCTAAAATTTTAATAGCCAAAGAAGCAATGTTCTTTGAATCCGAATTAACATATAAAGCACAATGAGTGACGATATAAATATTAAATAAAATAGCATCTTCAAAATTTCTTAATCCAAGTAATCCTTTTGAAGAAGTTCCAGAAACTAATGGAATTGATTGTTGTTTATTTGACTCATTTGAATTTGGAATTATTCTTGAGTTTAATTCTAATACTTCAAAATAAACATCTTCAAGTAACAATACTCTATAAATCACTTGTAGTGATAATTTGACCGCTTCTTTTGCATATTCTTGATATGGACCTGCAGCTGTAATCGTATTTATCCCAAGTGATGCAATTGTAAATAAAATAGTATATGTTTTCTCTTCAAATAATTTATCAAGTACCCAAATTGCAGGATGAGTTCTCATATAATTTAATAAACCAAACGGTTTAATAGCTAATTCAACGTTAACACCACCAATTTCAGTACCATTATTTCCATTTGAATTTGTTGAATTTGAACTTGTTGTGGTTGCCATTATAACCAAATCAGAATTGAAATTTTCAATACAATTACATAAAACTCTTAAACATTGAGTTTGAATTGTTAATTTTTGTTTTGGTGAAAATTCTTGAGCTTCAGAAGCAAATAAGACTTCATCAACAATAAAATCAATATACGGTCTAATACCAGGAGGAGAACGATAAGAATTTCCTAATGGTTCAGGAAATGGTATATCATTAATTGAACCATCTTTTGAAATTTGAGTGAGACAATCTATCAATGATAAAAATCCAAGAATATCTGAATATGAAGATAATAAAATATTAAATCGATCTTGATGAGATAAATGGTGAGATCTACTTTTTGGTCCAGACATTATTGAAGGCATTCTTGATGTTAAAATTGGCGTATGTAATAACCAAGAATCTAATGCAAACCAAACTAAATCACGATCTGATCTTGGTGCTGTTGATGAAAATGCTGAAATTACACTTAAAATTGATCCAGTGACTGTAGTTCGACATCGAAGTAATGAAAATAAATGATTGTATACATTAATTGTTGGACTTGGTTGAATTAATTCTTGTCTTGTGATTGGGTTACACCATCTTGCAACTTGTTCAAATAATCTTAGGTAAGAAGATAATAATAAACAATCTTCATCATTTAATTCAGGTAAATCAGCAATTGCAATAAGTGATCTTGACTGAACTGAATTAGCATAATTAGTTTGTTCAGGTGTAATATTTTGCATATGAGTAATATAATATTGAAATGCATCAAGTAAAAATTCCCAACTCATTCTATGTGGTTTTTGATCCCGTATAATTAATACATTTACATCATCTGTATCTTTCATAAATGTATAAACTGCTTGACTTGAATGTGATCCTGTTGCAATTGAGGCTAACATGTCACAATAAGTTGCAATCATAAGTGGCGTTTGACATTGTGACGCCCATATTAAAAAATTATATAAATTACCTTCCGGATCATCCCAAAACTGAAGAGCAGTATCAGGACGATCCGCATAAACATATGAAATAAGCATAAAGAAAGATTCGAGTTCAAGTTCAACATCTTCGGTTTGCGGATTATTTGGAATTTGATTTCCATCTTGATCATATCGTTCTGAAACTCCATCGTCATTAAGATACATCTCTTCACGAAGTCGTAATTCTTTGAGCATATCAGCCATATTTGAAATAAAACCTTCGATAAATAACTCCATACTCATTAAAAATACTGATTCAAAAGATTCAGAAAATTGATATTGAATATCTAATACTATTGAGGTAACATTCATCTGAGCTAAACCTTGTTGAATTTGTTGTTGAGTATAGTAATCTAATTGAGAAGGTTGCATCATTGTTTTTGATTGTAAAACTTGTTTTAATTCATTATGTGAAGTTGATGGATTTTCACTTTGAATACACATATCAGATGCAATTACCATCATAAATTCAATTGCACCGAATTTTGTAACACATTCATATGCAGGTCTAAATATATCAGTTTCATATTCTAATGAATCTGAAATTGAATCACGTTCTCTTGATCTCATTCCACTATAAAAAACATACCACCATAAGTCAATAGCAGCATGAAAAAATGCAAGTTTTGAAACAGGTCTATTTTTTCTATGGCGTTCATTAATATGATTTTGAACTTTTGTTGCTTCTGAAAGTGCTGCTGAAATTATACGTGTTGTGACCGGTTCATCATCCATTATTGTTGTAATTGAATCAAATGCAACAATTACACAACTAACATAATGAACTAAAATTTGATCATATTTCTCAATACTTGTAGTAAGATCTACTAACTTTTTAACATTATCACCAGATAATTTACCTAATTGAGCCAATGAAATAATAATCTGTGATAATAATTCATGTTCTTTAAATGTAGCTTCTCTTCTAACTTTAATATTATCAACAAAAGCTTCATCTAAATCTCTACCAAGGAAATGTCCACTTGTTTCTTTTTCTGCAAGTAATCTTAAAATCCCTCGAACTTCTTCCATTGAATTAATAACTCTATTGACAAACTCTGATGAATCTAATTTCTTAACTATATCTTTATAAATAGTACGTCCATTATTTTCTTCATTATTATTATTATTATTATTATTATTATTACTATCTTTAGCATATGAGAGAATCATTCTAATTGCATTTAATAAATATTCTCTTCTCATATGAAAAATAATAACAGCACTTTGAGTTGCATCTCTATCAAGTTCTTCACTACTTGATTTACCATATTCTAAATGACTTGCTGCTATCTTTTCATCCATTCCAAGTTCATCTGCAATTAAACATGCTTCTCTTACAAATTCAGAATTAATTCTATATGTTCCACTTTCCAATTCAATTGTTGAATCTATCATCACATCATATTAGTTCCATTTTTAACAATCGCCAATCACCAAATAGATATACATACCTGGAACAAGTGCTTTAGAACTTGTATCAGTTTTCTTAGGAAACTGTAATAAACTTTTCAAATCTTCCAAAACATCATCAATTAAATGAACAAGTTCATCATCGCGATCTCGATCATCAAGATTAAGTAGTTCAAGTAATGCCAAAAATGGCTCTGTTGACCATGTTTGAACCATTTTGAAAATTAATATCACAAATGATTTAAAGTAGTGTGTTACTTAGTCGCAGATTTCTGCTTATTGTTAGATGGAATTAATGTCATTTTATATTCAGATCATCGTGTCAGCATACCTGCGTGTTCCTTAATACTTCGTACCCACCACACACGAACACACTTTCTCTGGACCTTTAGAATAAATAATCACAAAGATCTAACAAATTGTTTAATATAGTCACAATCTTATTAATAAATTCAATACTTTTGAAATGTGTCGTCAATAACGACAGCACTTTTATTGTAGTGTTGTTCCTTCATCAAAACATTTGTTTTTTCACGAACATCACTCAAAACGCGTTTGTTTAGAGGTTCAATTTTACACCTAACCCTGTACAGTAACCCCTGAAAGTCTCACGCAGCCCTCTCTGCAAGCTCCACAACCAACTGACTTCAATCGCCATATAAGGTATCAATCTCTCAACAATCAAGAGTTCTTCGACAAAGAAATAACTGTTTATGAACTAGATTGATTGGATTTAATATTAGAGAGAGCATGTAACCGCATTCAACATTCACAGAGACAAAACCTCTGCTAGACCTACAACGCAATTCAATTCACAATGGCAACAGCACCAACGATTTCAGCATTTGCTTTACAAGAGTTATTAGTTGAATAGTATGTCAATTATTTACAGTTTTTTAACTGAAAGAGATTAATACTGATCTGAAATAGTGCAAATATTCAATCTTTATGTCCTCGTGGTGTATATGTATCTGCGTCACCCACAACTCCACAAGTTTGGTACGCAGTTATATTTATTCGAAAAGGTACGATATATTTAAATTGATTCAGCTTTTCAGTTTTACATGGATTAACAATATAAATAGGACCATATGCAGGAGGAATATTTCGCTTTATGATATTTTTTCCAGAACAATATCCATATACGTTACCAGTTTTCAAATTACTTTCCAACTTAAAATCACATCCATTAGTTAATCCTCAAACATCTGAATTTTACTTTTTCAATGGTGAAAAAGATGATGATGAAAAAAATTTATATGAACCTGGTGATAGAGAACGTGAATCTATCTTTAGATATAATGGAAGAGTACTTACTGGTAGATTATTAAGTTACTTTAAAAGATCGTTTAAAAGTGGAGGTTTGGATAGAGTACCTGGATTGTGAGTTTACAACATTTTAAAGTATTATTAAATGGTTATTAATATTGGTTTAGATATCAAAGGAATCCCGAATTATTTAAACAATTAGCAGCACAAGATGTAGCAAGTTCACGAGCAACACATTTACTTTATGAAGAAGATGAAACAGGAGATCCATATGCAGGAGATGAATTTGGAACCGGAATTAATCTTGTATCAGAAGAAAATACACTTAAATTTTCAAGATTAGGTAAACATGGTCATGGAATTGAAAATGATGATGAGGCTATTCAATCGAAATCAAATTCACTAAATCAAGAGCAAATTCCAGTGCCGCAATGGAGTGTAAAACATGTTTTAAGTGAAAGTGGGAAAGGCGTTTGGGATGTTTTAGTTAGTAAGGGCATACGGGATAGAAGATTGTAATATAGTGCATTTACAATAGCATAACATGCATTGTTTTAAATAGAAACACGTGGGGTAAAGAGGGAATTAGCAATGGTAATCTGTTGATCGTGATCAGCGATTTAAGCGAAGCCATGTAAAGTGTACTTACCCCATAAACTTGCAATCGATTTTTAACTTGTCGTCGGCGCAGCGGCGCTTGTGATTCCGTGTTGCGAGCTTGCGGCGCATAATATTTGAAGGAAGCATTCAGTAAAAAATCGGGCATTTAGATATCGCCGTGCCGATTAGCCTTGATCACCGCCAAGAGATGAAAGAAAATTTATGATACTGTACTATTATTATTTATTATCTAAGGATTTCACACGATCGAGCAGTCGAGAACGAATTTATTAATTGCTGGATTTAGGTAGTGGTACGAAGTGCTATTTGACTGATAAATATGGCGGGTACACATAAAAATGATGGTGGGGTGTCGAAGAATTCACATGTTACAAAATCAACAAGTGGATTAACGAATGATGACGTTGCACAAGCTGTGAGTTACTGATTACTTACAATGATATATATATATATATATAAATGATAGTATAGCTAATATGATTGATGAACAGAGTGAACGAGATAAAAAGAAACAGAATTTTATTGTTAGAACAATATGGACGGTGGTTATGATTGCAGGATTTGCAGCATTATTAGCAGCAGGACATTTTTGGATTATTTTGTTAGTGGTGGGATTACAATTAGTTGCATATAAAGAAGTTATTGCAATCACACAGGAACCATTAGAAAGAAAAGCATTACCTTCAAGTAGAGGGTTATCATGGTATTTATTAGCGTCAACAGTTCATTATCTATATGGAGATACATTGATTTATTATTTTGAAGAGGTTTTATTGAATGAAGGAAGATTAACTGGATTTGCGATACATCATCGATTTGTTTCATATGTGTTATATATAATTGCATTTATGATGTTTGTATCATCACTTGAAAAAGGACATTATAAATATCAATTTGTTCAATTCGCAGTTACACACGTTGCACTATTATTTGTGGTAGTGCAAGCACATTTTGTGGTTAAGAATATAATGTCAGGAATGTTTTGGTTTTTTGTTCCTGCTGCTTTAGTTATCACAAATGATATTTTTGCATATCTATTTGGAATTACAATGGGTCGAACTCCGTTGATTAAAATTTCACCAAAGAAAACGGTTGAAGGATTCATGGGTGCTTGGTTATCGACAATGGTGTTTGGAATGATCTTGAGTCATTTCTTGATTAAGTGGCCGTATATGATTTGTCCAGTTTCGGTAGGTGGCTCCATATGCTAAAACAGTAATACTTGATTGAATTAGGACTAATGTGAATGCAAATGTCTAGGATTTTTCTGCTGGCGCGTTTTCAGCTATGGAGTGTGTTCCGAATCCGGTGTTCGTGCCTCAAACGTTTACATTACCTAGCGTAGTTGCTCAGGCGATGAAGCAAACGACACTGACAATTGAGCCAATTCACTTGCATGTGATTGCGATGGCGACGTTCGCATCGCTCATAGCGCCGTTCGGAGGGTTCTTTGCATCGGGAATCAAGCGTACGTTTGGTATTAAGGATTTTGGGGATACGATCCCTGGACATGGTGGAGTGACGGACAGAATGGATTGTCAGTTCTTAATGGGGCTGTTTTCGTACATGTATTACACGAGTTTCATTGCGGTGAGTGCGACTTGATTCAGTAGTTGAGTGAGAAGTGAGATCGGACAGTGCTGACATTACTATTTGCAGGCACATCCGCACCGCCTGGACGCAGTGCTGGCCACGGCCACGGCGAGTCTGACGCCCGAGGAGCAGCAACAACTGCTGGCAGCGCTGTACAAGTACCTGCACATGCGGGGATATGCGAGCGCGGAGGCGGCGGGAGCAGCGGCCGGGATTGCATGTCTGCCGCATTGAGCATTGCGTGAGTCGGGCAGGGCCGGAGGAGTGGTCAGTGAGTGCATGGAACCGTGGAGGGGCTGGTGGCGACAGCGGCGAACGGTGAACGGGAACGATTGGACGAACGATCGAGGGACTAGTGAGCAGTCAGTCAACAGTGATCGTGAGTGGCAGTACATATTAACTAAATATAATGATGTAAACTATGCATACGTATGCAGTAAGAGAATAGGCGGGCAGGAGGCCACAGCGGGGTCGACGCCGACGCAAGAGCTTCGATGCTCGATCTTCGTGTGCTCAAATGGCCGCGGGCCTTAGCGCTGGAGCGGTGAAGGCGGACGATGCGGTGGTCAGTGGACGGCAGTTGGGCACTATGAGGCTGCAGTGAGCCAGTGAGCACAGCGAGTGGCGCGTACGCTCGACCAGCCTGACCAGCTGCTGCGTACAGTGTTTACTGACTGCAGCTGCAGCCTGCAGCTTCAGTGGCCCAGTGCATCTCGTACTGTATGTTTCTGCACGCAAAGTCACGACAGCTCCACAGCGCAGATCTGCAAATCCATTAACCGTGGAAACGCAGTGTTTTTCCAGATGTCTTCTCTCGCCAGTTAGCTGCCAGCGCCGGCGCAGATGAAAGTCTGTGGGCCCCGTCGCGATAGAGTTCCGGCAGAGTTCTCGCGCTGCGACCGGGACCAACTCTATTTGCTTCTGCGCGGACTCGGGCGTCTTCTTTCAGGGTGCGTTCCAGCTCGCTTTGGCTCGGCCGTCCGCGAGCACTGCGGCACTACCGCGCTGTAACTGTAGTTCGGAGCTGCGAGCAGCATCGCCGCATCTCGTTTGGCGGCCTGGCGGTTGGGTCCGCTGCCGGAGTGCTGGTTGGCACAGCTCTGCACTGACTAGCGCTCCCGCACGACGCGCGCAGCACACTGTTGCCCGGCACCACGCTGCCTTAAGTCCTGCCCGTCCATCCTCCTCGCGTCCTCCCTCCGCCTTCACGGCCCCGGATCACCACTTCCACCACTCCACCACTCTCCCCCCCCCGCCAGCGCCCGCCCCGCTGACTGCTCCCCCGTCTGCGCGCGCCTCCCGCGCCTCTGCGCCCGCGTCTGCGCCCTCCACGTGCGTCCTGCGTCCTGCGCTGCTGCAGCCATGGTCGGCGTCGCCGGTGGCAGCCGCGGCTGCTCCACCTGTCGCAAGCGCAAGATAAAGGTATGCGCCTCTTCTATACTCTGTTTCAATTCCTCCGTGGCTTCAGCTTCTTCTCTGTGTCGTCTCGTCGGCTTCTGATTCCTCCTCGGGGGATACCAAATCGGCTGACCAAGGCGGATGGACCGCAGTAACGTACCGGCAGCTAACACCTCCATGACAGTGCGATCTCCAGACTCCAGTCTGTGGCCAATGTATCCGCTCTCGTCGACAATGTTCAGGACCAACTCCACCGCCTCCTCCTCAGCGTGGGGCCTTCGACGTCACTGCTGACTTTGTCGTTCAACCATCGTCTGTCAGTGCCCCGCCAACCATGTCGACTTTTTCCTCCGTAACCGTCGCATCAGCTCCGATCTCCAGACCGCCTCGACAATCTTCGACTACCTCTGGATCAAACTCAAGTGGTTCTGGTACTCCTGCAAGTCAACGCCGTGGTTCAACAAAGCATGCTCGACCGACTACCGACTCTCACAAATTCGTCATGGTTTCCGGATCCGCAGACGAACTTCGCTCAGCGCCGTCCCCGGCCCCTGCTCCTGCTGCATTCCACGCTTCAACCACTCAGCAAACGCGTTACACTTCACTCTCTGACGATTCAAACGATGCTTCCACTCCGTCTTCGCAACCCTCGTCGGCCTCTTCGACAATGTCGCCTGAAGATGCACCGTTCTCATCAACGGATAGCGTGGTATCTCAGTCTCAACCATATCTCTTCACCACATTCTCAGTTGAACGAGGCCCACCAGAGCCTGCTCTCAAAGTCGAAGAACTCGCTCCTCCGCCCGCTCCAGTTCCTGCGCCGGTGGCCGCACCAGTTCTAAAGCAGGAAGCTCTCTCGCCATTCCAGTCCATACCAGATCAACCTGCACCCCAGCAATACAGTCCATACGAATACAGCAGTGGAGGCGATTTTACTGATGAAGTACCAAACAAGTCACTTTCCGATGATATTCGTTACGTTAGTGGCACACCAAATGACTGGTTACGTCAAATTTCGCAAGCCATACCATCATCTTCACAATTCTCAGAACTCACTACTCCCGTCACAGATTTCTATCAAGAAAGTGATTCAAACGATTCAAATGATTCAAAACGTCAATACTATGAGGAGCAACGAGAACGATTCACAAAACTTACCAGGTCGCAAAACAATATTGATACCGCATCTGCACGATCATTAACTCTTTCAAGTTACATGACGATTTACTGCTCTTCATTTATGGATTACTACGTTGATCGAAAGAGTCCGATTTCAAGTCGTGGATTTTTAGGTCGTTGGCTATTTGATTTACCGCAGTTCTTATCATCACCAAGTCAAGCACTTTCATTAGCATCCAAAGCCATAATTCTATCACATCGAGCACGATTTGAAAATTCAAAAGATTTGGAAATTATGGCAACTGAAAGTTTTGCTGAAGCTTTAAATCATCAAAGTAGTGCTGTAAGACAATACATGGAATGGGGACGCGCTGATGAAGATCCAATTATCGCTGGTCTCGTAATTGTTCTTCATCAAATTTTCAATGGTTCAATGAAAGACTGGTTTGAGCTTACTCGTGGTGTGGTAATGTTAATGACAGTTAATGGACCAGAGTTTTATGAATCTGGATTTCCTGCACATCTATTTAGATCAGCTCGAGTTTTATTAACGGTTCTGTCAATGGCCGGTAATAAACAAATGATGATTTCACATCCTGAATGGCTCGCAATAAAAATTGGAGGTAGTTCAGTTCGTTCACCGCTTGACAAATTACTTGATATTCTTTTACAAATTCCAAGATACTTAGGAATGGTTGATATTGGAACTCATGAATGGGTTAGAAGAGAAACTGCATTAACTCCAGAAGAAGGTAAAATGGCATCAGACGGTTTCTTTGGTTTATTAAGATTACGAAAGAGACTTTACAAATGGCTGAATGAATTTAAGAAATCTTTCTCTGGTATTAATCGAAATGATTTACCCGATAGTGTCTTATACACTGATTCTTCAAATAATGTTTCACCATGTCCAAGTATGTCATATGAAGATTGGGTTGCTACACATCCATTTACACCACAACTTACATATAAAGGAACAGAAGCTATGATGATTATGAATTTATACTATGCATCATTATGCATTTTACATCGAAGTATGTGTAATTCATGTCGATATGCAAAGATGTATCCAGATCCCAAATTAGCGAAACATGTTGAGAAATCAGTTGAAGATATAATTACAGAATTGAGAGCACATATGGCAACAAGTTGTCAAATGATTTGTCGATCATTATTAGCAATTGAAAGAGAAAATACAGCAAATGCAATTGTAATGTCATTATTCCCACTTAGAATTGCTGGTTTATTTTTAGGGGATCCACTTGATAAATGGTGGTTATATTGTGCATTTCAAAGAATGAATCGAACTTACGCAATTAATTTATCTGTTGCTCCATCTCACAAAGAACTTGATTCAAAAGAAATTCAGTTAGCAATGTTATATGTTTCAAGATTACCTCTTTGTCCTGATTGTGGTGAAAGAATTCGTGAAAATTCGGAAACTGATATGGCTCAACAATTTGAACGATTAGTCGTTTCAAGATATGTTGAGCATGTTTGGGCATTATAATCTACATTAATTCAAATTCAAATTCACATGAACTCAAATTGAATTAATTTGTACTATACTTTTTTTCACATCAACTCATCATCATCCAAATCGAACAAAAAAAAAAGTACAAAAAAAAGGCGAAAAAGTTTGAATTTAACAGGTCTTTGAATTCACGTATTTTAATTTTGTCAAACGTGATTATTTATTTCTTTTTTTCGTTTATAGTTATCTGCAATATTTTGACAACATATCTGGGCGTTTCTTTTTATTATTGATTTACGTTTTACTTTATTTACTTGTGTGTTTAGTTTATGTGTATCTTTGTGTGCGTTTAGTGTGTTATATTGGTTTATGCGTATCTATCTATTTGGTATCATGAATCGGTGTATTTTGCGTTGTATAGCGGAATCGGATTAAATATAATGGGTATATTTCATATCGTTTCATATCATATAACTTTCATTTGCAAACTCCTTAGTTAAATCCATTACATCCACTCCAACTACTCAATTCCAATTATTTCAATCTTCCAATAATCCAAATTGTTATTGACTTGAATACAGAATTCGCGTGAGTTTCTAACTATAGTGATTATTATGATGAAGATGAAGTTGATCTGAATGAGATCGAAACGATATCATTTATGAAACATTAAACCGTTAGTACCGAGGATACAATTTAAATGGAGCGAAGAACGTGTCAGAGCGTGATTGTGTAAGTAAATTTGCATAATCCATAATTCCACATGGATGAATATAAAAGAGTACTGTATTGATATTATAATGTATTGAAAATACATAAAAGTTAAGCGAATTTATTGGCAATTGAAAATGGTTGTTCGATTTTATTCAATATTTGAAAAAAAGCATACACATTTAAATCCCGATAAACAAATACCGTTCATAACCGTTTTCCCCTATGTTACCAAACTTGATATGCATAATCTCACATTCTTAAATTATCGGGGAATTTATATTATACTATGAAATTTTGCGTCGTTGGATTTGAATTGAATTTGAAGTTGCAGTGGATATGGTGGAATGTGGTTGGCGGAATTGTGAATCAGGAATCAAGATTGAAATTATGTGTTACATGAATTTAGAACTAGTCACGCGAGATTTTGGATCCAATTCTGATAATAAATATGACACCAATATCCAAACAATAAGTAAAAGACAAATTGTATTGAACAGTATAAAACATTTGAAAGCCACGTTGAAATGATATTGATCTCAGAAGCGAAGAAATTATATGAAACAAAATTAACCGAAATTAATCACTTCGATTATGACGTGCATAAAGATCGGTGCATTGGAAAGTTACTGTAATCTAGATCATGCAGATGTAAAGTAATAATAAAAATAGAAGATCTATGAATCAAAACGAGCTTCAATTTCCATAAAGTATTTCGAGAAGGAAAAGAATCGCTCAACTGTCACTTGTAACTTTGAAGATTAAATTGACAGTCAACGTTCCGTGAGTAGGAATCGATCAGCGTCTTTTTTAAGTTTTTTTCCCTTTTTTACTCACGAATCTATGCAGTTTAAACTACGAGTCACATGCGCATGTCACGGATTTTGAGTTTTAGAGTGCGCTTAAGTGTCTCGGCGTTACCCGGGCGCGCTTCTTCGGAAAAATTCGCGCAGGCAATGCAGCAACTCTTTAAAGTTTGGTCTGCGTATGCATCGCTTATTTCAGTTATTTGACGCGCTCTACCCTTTCTTCGATCATGCGTACTGTATGTATATCAACTCTACGAACTTTCCAAATCACAAGTCACAATCAGCACAATTCTCGAAGCCGTAGATACCGGTCATTTCAATACATCCACTTATCCAACACCATCCCTACTCTTCAGAAAAAAGTTCCATATTTCAAAACCAATAATTCAATACATTTACAGCTACAGTACTTCACATTTTAACTTCTTCGCCATCGGTTACATATCCGCCATTTTATGCAGGTGGTGCACGTACTTTTCACCCGTACAATCAAACTTTCGGTACTTTATAAGCGAGCATTTAAGCCGCTCGCCTATCGAATAATACCAGCGCGATCTGTAAAAAAGTGGACATTATTTGCAGCAGCCGGCCGTACGTTGACGTCAAAAGGAATTTCGCAGAAAATTTCAAAAGTAAAATGTTTTGTATTCTTAAGATTGATGAAATGCGAATTTATTAAGCATATAAAGGTGCTATGAAATTGATGAAGTTTATGATTTTTATAGATCTTTACTGATAGCGGGATTTGATATTTGCATGCTACCGTACGTACGCGGTACAAGCGACAGCTGACGAGAAAAGCGTTCTATATACAAAAGCTTCGAGCTGTCAGACCAGTTTCCGAGTATAGTATATGCTATGAATTTTTTTGAATCTTTTTTAATTAAGATCGATATTTTGGAATTATTTGTTCAGATTGCTGCATCGATAGTATTTGATTCAAGTTCGATGACGATACAGTCAAATTCACAGATGATCAAGATGTGACTTGTTGTATTTCTGAAATTTAATTCAACTTGGAATATACTGTGGTTGGTTTTATTTTGAGTATCAACTACGTATTAGCAAAGCATTGGTGTATTTTCAAATGCAGTGCTGAATAGCTCTTTGGCTGAATCTGTTGCACAAATGATTTAATTCAACAATCCAAATGTCGTTTACTTTTATATATTTAATGGTCAAAGATGATTTTGGTTAGTTAAATGGTTCTTATTTGCGAGATATTCGATAAAAGAATTGCCATTTCAATTGGATTAGTTTTTCAATAAATCAATTGTGTAATAAACATCGTTAGAATCGGATTAGTTTAAATTAATTTCCATGAGATTATGTCTAGTCACAGTATTTAATTGATTATATACGGTATTTATGAAATATGAAGCGATATTTACAATTTGATTTTAATTGCATTGAATGATTGACGGTATATGGATTTGGACAGTTTGATGATGACCGTGACTCTAGCTTTATCAATTATACACATTCCTCTACGAATGATACCTGATGATTTACATATCAAATGTGGGAACATATTTACCGATTAAATTAATTTCAATAATGCCCCCCTTGCTTAACAATAACAGCTGCGTAAATATCTGAAGATCAAAAAGTGATATATCATACCAATATTTGCTTTTGTTGATCACGATCTCACAGATAAATATATGATCCCAAACTTGACATCTACATTCTGTACGTTCTAGAACGTTTTTAGAAGGTATATACGGAGATGTTTAATATCAATTTAATATATCGATGAGCTTATTGCTTCTTTGATGGGGCATCTTTACGTTTCATGATGGTAGCTAGGTCGTTTCAGTATTGGCGCTTTTTGGAGGTTGCATGTGTGTTGGCGCTGTGAGTTATGTGACTGCAGTAGAATATCATTTAATACCATTGACGATAACCACTGCACAATTAAGCACAATATATAATTAATAAATGCAAATCAATGGAACGCAATTCAATTTAATACAATACCTCCATTTATTCCCACATAAACAACATAGAATACTGATCTATAGTGCTTTTCTACGTTCGAATTAAAAATTCATAAAGTGGATCGATCAGTCAAGAAGAATAGCAACCGTGCGAAATCGTACATTAAGTTAATAAAAGCCGTATATGTTTCTCAATTCATTTATTTAGAAAAAAAAAGGAAAGTGCTGTGTTGTAGCTGATGTAGCAGATGAGGGTTTGTGATGATTTGAAGTTCAGATTTTGTTAATTGTGATGTAAAACTAATTTTGCATTCTGGATTATTATGTCAAGTTTAATATGTATACCCTAGTCGTTTGTTTTTTTAAAAAAATAAGAGGAATATATGGGCATTATTTCCTTGAAAACTGCAACTCTTATTGCGAAGTTATGAATTCATTTGCCGCGCGTGTCCGGAGTTTACTAATGCGGTAAATATTCCGGCCGACGTGCAACTTTTGCCGCGTAAGAAGCTGACGCCTAACCCTGTAATTTGGAAAAGATGAACCAAAGTGCTGGGCAGTTTGCAAGTGCCGTCCGTAACAAAAGAGGAAGCGAACGCGTCCTCTCAGTTGTTTATTTATTTATTATGTATGTGATTTAGTGCACGCAATTCAAACAAGTCAGAACTGACATTAATAGAGAGTATATGAGCTAGACACTGTGCCTTTAAATGCAATACCGATAAATTAATAATGAAGAAAAGGCAGTTATTTGTTAACTTTGACAACAAAGTAAATTGATCCAAACAGAGGTGCCAAAGCTCGCTTTATTTTCCAATTTCAATTGGGTGCGAAGTGTGCGATCGATCATTGCTCATTAATTAACCATCTTAGCTTACACTATAAATCGAGGAAGATGAACCAATGCAGTACCAAGTAAATCTCGCTTTATTTTCATTTTAATCTCGCCGCTAAATTATTCGTCACTCGCTTTATACATTTACAAATTGCTATTTACGGTAGATAATATGGAAACAGCTGTTGTATGGTGAATTGATGGAACTAGCTTGAACTGTATGCTACAATTAAATATAATATCTAACAGTTGAGTTTATTGAACAGTATCACTACTTTCTACAGGCATATCTATATGAATAATAAATCAATCACCAATCACTTACAATTCCCAAACGGTAGGATCCCAAGCGAGAACCTCATAATCAGTAGTGTGTAAGGATTTCATATCTTCCTCAGTCAATTCGAATCCGAAAACATCCAAGTTCTGCTTGAATCTTTCAACGTGATCCGACTTTGGTAAAGGAACAAATCCCATTTGAAGACTCCATCTTAAAAGAACTTGAGCAGGTGAAACACCAAGTCTCTTTGAAATTGAAGCAATAGTAGGATCAGCAAATTTAAGACCACGAGTAACTGGGCAGTAAGCTTCCATAATGATATCGTGAGCTTTGCAAAACTCAACAATATCAGCACGTGCAAGCCATGGGTGAAGTTCACATTGGTTGATAGCTGGCTTGATTTTTAATCCCTCCCACTCGAAAAGTTCCTTCATGTGAGCAACACCATAGTTGGAAATTCCAATGTTCTTAAGCTTTCCAGCTTCAACACATTCTTGAAGTGCCTTCCACATTCCAAGACGACTTTCCTTGGTGTGGGAAGGTGCGTGGATAAGCATTAAATCAATGTAACCAATGTCACATCGTTCAAGTGAAATGTCAACCTTCTTAAGAGTGTCCTCGTATGAATTGTCACCCATAATCTTGGTGGTGTAGAAGATAGCTGAACGAGGAGTGCCGGTCTCAGCCATGTATTTGTTGATAAGCTCTCCACATGTCTCCTCATTCTCGTAGAATTGAGCAGAGTCTATTAGTAGTCGTTAGCATCGATGATACAAATTCAAATTGTAGACAAATTGACTTACCAATTAAACGGTAACCAGCCTTAAGAGCCTCGTAAACCTGAAGAGCCTCTGACTCGTAGACACCATATCCAATGCAAGGAATGGTGAGGCCAGAGTTGAGTGAGATGTCGGATGCAGCGGTAAGTTTGGCCATTTTGATAATTTTTTCTCAAATCGTAAGAAATTCGAACAATTGAATCAATTGTGTATAGTTGGGACTCTGGGGAGGTGCGGAAGGGGAGCAGTGAGAAGGAAACGAGAAGAAGTTGTGGACTTGTGGAGAAGGATGGGGAGGTGGAATAGGGGAGATAGAAGCCTACGGTACCCGGTGATAAGGATTAAGGTTCTGTTCAGTAATCGATTTTACGGGGTTGGGTTGCCCGATCGAGGTCCGTGGCGCTTCCACAAACTCCGCGAGTCCCATAATGACTCGGAGTCACGGCTATTGTAATTCCGACCATCTAGAAACACCACGAATGCCTACGCATTGTTCCATTGTACAAATGATGTGTGCAAATACTGCATGACTGCTTATTACTTGATCTACCAGAATTTGATGATTGATTGAAATATTTGCTTGCTGTTCTGCTATTTCATTCAGTACAGAGCAGAATAGAAATGTCCCGGCTCTGCGGGCGGTCATCACACATAAATCCTCAGTTAATTTCTCAAATCACTCCACATGAAAATACATCAGCTCTTTACTCAATTTTTTATTTTTCGCCTTGCCAATTGAAATCTACGCATTCTATAAAGAAAAAACATTGCCAGTCTGACATGCATGGCGAAACAGTACGTTGTTGAGAGGTCGAGCTGTAAACCATGATGCAGCTTCTATAACTTCCATACGGTAGGATCCCAAGTAACAGGACTATAATCATCAGTATATAATGCTTTCATATTCTCCTCAGACAATTCGAATCCAAACACATCAAAATTTGATTTAATACGATCTGCTTGACCAGATTTTGGTAATGGAACATATCCCATTTGTAAACTCCATCTAATCAGTACTTGAGCAGGTGAAACGTTCAATTCCTTTGCAATTTTCACAAGGCTTGGTTCTTTGAGTCGTCTGCCTCTTGTAAGTGGACAATATGCTTCAGCAATAACACCATTAGCTTTACAGTAATCAGTAAGATCACGTCGAGCAAGCCAAGGGTGTAATTCAAGCTGATTAACAGCTGGTTTAATTTTCATCCCAGGATACTCTAATAATTCTTTCATATGATGAATTCCATAATTTGAAATTCCAATCTCTCGAATTTTACCTGCTGAAACTGCGTCTTGTAACGCATCCCACATTGCAAGGCGACTTGATTTACTCTTTGATGGACAATGAATCAGCATAAGATCAATATATTCAAGTCCGCATCGCTCAAGTGATACATCAACTAATTTAGTAGTTTGCTTATAATCATTATCTCCCATTATCTTAGTTGTATAGAAAATGTCGGATCGAGATGTTCCAGTTTCATTCATGTATTGATTGATCTGGTTACCACATGATGCTTCATTCACATAATACTGCGCCGAATCTATAAAACTGTCAATAACAGCCGATCTTCTAATAAAAGATTAACTTACCAATCAATCTATATCCAGCTTTAAGAGCATCATAAACAGGAGTTCCATCAGTAGCAAAAGCACCATAACCAATACAAGGAATGGTGTTCCCGGAAGGAAGTTTATAAGTTGTTGCAGCTGTAAAAACCTGTGCCATCCTATTCAATTGAATTTTAAGTTGCTTAATTGACATAAAGATCTTAAAAAAACGTCTGGATATCGATATACAAAAATGACAATCACTTTAACGAGGTGATAGAGTCGCGACTTACATGAGAGATCAACCAGTCGTGAGTACCCCGATCGCCGATAGTGCGGAGATTGCGGATAGCTAAGCATGTAACCTAACCCGATATGTTTATTCGCTCCCAAATCTCAATCTCTCAACCCTCTCTACTCTACTTTGATCCGGTATATATCAACCGTATGTGCATGCCTTGATTTCTATTAATATTAAAATCTGGTGATAACGTTACTGTTCTACAAATTCCAATCAATTGCAGCTTCAGGTCCATATCTTTCAACAAGCCACTCATTTGTCTTCTTAAAATGCCCACATTCAAAGAATCCTCTTGATGCCGATAACGGACTCGGATGCACTGATTGTAATACGCAATGTATTTTTCTCTGTAATTCACGCGGTTAGTATTGATTTCAGAAGATGAGTGAAGCTCAAAGATACGTACATTTATCTTGACAACTCGCTTTCCGGCTGGAGATCCCCAGGCAAGAAATACGACACCACTTTGTCTCCGTTCTGCAACTATTGCAATGACCTTTTCAGTAAATTGTTCCCAGCCTTTGCCAGCATGAGAATTAGCATTATGTGCACGAACAGTTAAACATGTATTAAGTAGTAATACACCGTTTGAAGCCCATTTAGTTAAATCTCCATTATTTGGAACAGCAGATGGTTTGAAATTTGGGTAATCTATTTGGAGACATTTATAAATGTTTCGTAAAGACGGTGGAGTCTTTGTTGGTGGTAGTACAGAAAATGCAAGTCCATGTGCCTGATTTAAATTGTGATATGGATCTTGACCAATGACAACTGCCTTTACGTTATTCAAAGGTGTTAAGCGTGACCATGAGTAGACATCTTTTGCAGGCGGTAGAATCATTTGCTTGGCTTTATCTTCAGCCATTAAGAAACGTTTGAGATTCAGGAAATATGGCTTGACAATCTCGTCATGTAGTACACCCAACCAGCTTTCTTCCATAGTCTCAATTTCAAGTCTACCAGCTGTCAGTATTGTGTCTAATTGCTGAAACTAGTTGAACATACCCAAGTAGATTCCGTTGCTCTTCAGAGAGCCCTGCAACCCATTTCTCTTTATCAAATTCCGAATTACTTTGGCGCTTTGTCTCAGTCGTTGTCGCAACTTCTTTTGCACCATCAGTCTTTTCAATACCATCGCTTTTCGGCGTAATTGCCGCTACAATCCCAGTCGTTACTGCAGATGAAGCCTTCTTCTCTGTAGCTGTTGGAGTAGCCTTTGGTTTGAAGAACGCAGTCAATGGTTTCGTCTTTGATTCTGTTACTGCTTTTGTTCGTTTTAGATCTCCACCATTATCTTCGTCATTTGTGCGCTTGTTAAGCTCTGTTAAAGTTCTCATCTGTGTAGTCGTTGTTGCTGATGCTGACATTTTCAATATTGATTTTAAAAGACAGTGGTTATGGAGGCTGCTTCTTAGTGAGCGATTGACTGAGTGATTAGACTGGCGGATGAAACAGGTAATTATCCAAAGCATGTACCAATTAGCCAAAATAAATAATTTGAATCAATGACTTGCGCTTCTTATATATCATTCAATGCAAAATCACTTTGAAATATTGCCAATGAATGACCGAGGATTGACGCGACGCGACCAGGACGCGTCAAGAGTTACCCGGCTCGATTTGCGATTAGCGCGGTTACGCCGCCAGCTGTGCTATGCATCTTTACTTGAGGCCCACCGGAGCTGTCGTATAGCAACCACACTTCCGGACGAGTGTATATATACTTGGTTAAAGTGTGCAATTCATGCTGTTGACGCGTTGATGCCTGTTGTACTATGGGATACCAACGCCATCATAACAAGTTCATAAATGCAATAGCAGTTTGGAGAAGCATTACCAAAAATGTCAAAAGGCTTCACAATTCGATCTCCATTGAAGTCTGAGGCTGGAAGTTCAATTGCCGTTGATATAGCACTGATGCCACAATATGCGGATCTTGAACCTCTGCCTGAGCAGGTCGGTGACGAAAATGTATATGTTGTTGACCAAATTAAAGACCACCATTTCTCTCGAGGTAATCAGTTGAAGTTTTTGGTCTCTTGGATAGACTATGATTCTGATCAAGATACTTGGGAACCTGAGGAGAGTTTAATGGAGTATGTATTCATGGCGCGTCATTAGAGATATGAGTTGGATGTTAACATTTATCATTTAGAGGCGCACAAGAAACTATTGATGAATATTTCAAAAAAATTGGCGGACGACCTACTCCACCAAAGCGATCACGAAAGTCATCAAAAGCAAGTTTAACACCAAGAAAGAAACTAAATACTAATGTTATTGTTCCACCGGCGGCTGCCGTTGAAAAGGAAGCAGAGCCGGAAACAATTGTGCGTGTCAAGAAGGAAAGCATATCTGAAATAATTGATATAGGCGACACTCTTCCATTTGTTATTGAGACAAACCAACGGGACGTATCAGTTCCCAGTGATACAAAGACTCCGCCTAAAAGCATCGGAGAGAAGAATGATACGATAGATGCAGTTAAAATGACACCTATTGCAAATCCAAGTACAGAAAGAACGCCAAGTACTGCTTCTCTCAATTTATCTCCACAGCTTCACGAAGTACTTGCGTCACTCAGAAATTTAGGCAAGGCTTTAGAATCACCTACACGTGGAGAATTTGCTAATCGTGCACTTGCAAGTAAAGAAGTAGAGATTCGTGGTACTACAAGCGCAAAAAGCTCACCGAAAGTTGCTATAATCGATGCACCAAAAGTCAATTTAATAACTACTCCTCCATCAACAGATACGCAGAGATTAGAACAGGCAGCTAATGAGAGTATCGATGGAACCGTCAATCAAGCTCAAAGACAAACCTCGAGGAGCGCAAGTACTCACGTTGATATTCAGACTTCAAGCACGGCAGCTAATGAGAGTATTAATCGAGCCTTCGATCAAGCTCAAAGACAAACAACTCCTACGGGCGCAAGTACTCATGTTAATGCTCAGACTCCAAGCACGGCAGCTAATGAAAGTATTGATCGAGCCGTCGGTCAAGCAAAAGAACAAGCTCCTAAGAGCGCAAGTACTCACGTTAATGTTCAGACAAGCAAGGCAGCAACTAAACAGGCGAAATCTCGGACTCCAAGCAGTGCCACGGTTAATCGATCTACAGTTCAAACTCCGCGTGGTAATGGAACCAAATTGAATGACCAAGAGATACGTGCCCAGTCCAAACTTTCTGCAATCGAGAAAGCTTTGAGATGGGATGGTGGAATTGAAGCGATTACTGAAATTCATAGATCGCGTTCTGGAATACTGTTCTTTTCTGTGGTGTGGTAAGTCTAGTGTTATTATTTATACTTTGGTTAATTTATTTTGCTAATGGTTTGAAACTATAGGAAAGATAAAAATCTCGGAATGAAGATCTATCAGGAATCTGTTATAAGAGATAGGGCTCCACAAGCTTTGTTGAGCTATTTGCTTGACTTGGTTCGCAAGAATGGAGAATCTGCGTAATTTTTTGGTTGTTTGTCAATGTTATTGTATGACTATGTTTGTTGTATATTACTATATGTGCTAGTGATTGGAGTTTTGTGTAATGTACTTTGTAGAACAAGATCGATGATGTTTAATTGTTTACTGTATGGGGTCAATCATTGATACGACACACTCGGATCCGTACTACAGCTGTAAGCAGTTGGGAGAACTCAAAACTGCGGGTGAAGGTGAGCCACGACATCCCACTGTCAATCATCCAAGGCATCCATCAATAAACTGTGAGATAGATGACTAAATTAGTTATTCCGAGTTGAATAGGATGTTTATCTTTTGATTTAGTTACTTTAAAGTAGCTAGATTACAAGTAGTTTACGATTAGGAAAACTTGGTAAGGTTACTTTTATCAGCAACGGATCGAGTTGAGTGGCGTGGTGATCTAGCTGCGACGGCCAAGTAATATCTGAACATCTATAACAGAAATCAATCCGTGGGTCAGTCTAAGTGGATAAGATGTATCGTACAATGGCATCGGCAGCGCCGATGATGCGTCGTCGACCTATGGCAGCAACAATATCAGTTACGTCAGCATCAATCGTCGCGCGACATAATGCATTACACATTCAATCAAGTCGTCCATTAATTTCATCAACATATAGTCCACTGGCATATCGACGTCTTAATGCGCTTGCAAAATCAAGAAATGGATTGCGTGAATTCTCTTTATTTCCTGGAGCGAAACTACTGGGAAAGATGGTTAGAGTTCCTGCTGCTGCAGGTGGCGCTGTTGCTGCTGGACTTGCTTATGTGAACTATCAAGTACAAGGTATGTGATTCGAAGATATTTACCGAATGTGTTTTAAGTTATTAATATATATATATATATACAGAGGCTGCTAATTATACACAACAAAAAATTGATCAAGCAACCGATTGGATCAGCGGTGCTGCATCAAATGTTAAAGAAGGTGTTGACGGACTTTCAGCACCAGATTGGCTCAAAAGTTTGTTTGAAAGTAATGGTACGGATTCACAAAGTAATGAATCATCATCTTCTGGAGGTGATGGTGGTGAAGCAAGCGGAGCGCAACCTGAAAGTGGTAACGAAGGTGGTAGCGGTGGAAATGGCGGAAATGGAGAAGAAGCCGCGTTGGCTGCTGCTGGAGGTACAGCTGCTGCAATGTCATCTTCTATGAGCGACGATTCAATTTCTGATACAGAAGAACGAGCAGCAGCGGCTACTACACAGATGATGCTTTTAACTCGCAAGATGATTGAGATTAGGAGGATTTTACAAGACATTGCTGAGACAGCATCATCAGCTACGTCAACATCTTTATCAAGGTTACAATTGCCCTCAATTGTTGTAATTGGATCACAAAGTTCAGGGAAATCTTCGGTACTTGAAGCAATTGTTGGTCATGAATTTTTACCCAAAGGAAATAATATGGTTACACGCCGTCCCATTGAATTGACATTGATTAACACTCCCGAAGCTGCTGCAGAATATGGAGAATTCCCTGCACTTAAATTGGGCAAAATTACGGACTTTAGTCAAATTCAACGTACACTATTGGAATTGAATCTGGCGATTCCGGAAACTGAAGCTGTATCGGATGATCCAATTAGATTAAACATCTACTCAGCCCATGTGCCAGATTTAACATTGATTGATTTACCTGGATATATTCAATTAGCTGCAGTAGACCAACCAGAATCGCTTAAGGCTAAGATTGCTTCATTATGTGATAAATATATTGCTGCTCCAAATATTATTCTTGCAATCTCAGCAGCTGACGTTGATCTTGCAAATTCGACTGCACTTCGTGCATCAAGACGAGTTGATCCAAGAGGAGAGCGTACAATTGGTGTAATTACTAAAATGGACCTTATTGATCCAGACCGCGCAATGGCTATGTTACAAAATAGAAATTATCCATTGCAAATGGGATATGTTGGAGTTGTAAGTCGAATGCCATCGACAAGTCTTGGTCAACGCGCTGGTGGTGGTTTGTTATTTAGATTAAATGGTCGCGATAGTGATGCTGCTGGTACAGATATTGGATCAATTATCGCACGTAATGAAGAATCATATTTTGGAAAATTTCCTCAATTTGCTGATGCATTAGCAAGAAGTAATCAATTAGCTTTAATGCCACCACCTATTTCAGGATCAAGAAGTTCAGTTACAAACTGGAATGCACCGTCAACGGATAATCCAACTTCAGGAGCAGCAATGCTTGGTGTTATTAACTTACGAAAGAAATTAATGAATACATTAGAAAGTACAATGGCACGTAATTTACGACCTACAAGTGAAGCTATTCGTCAAGAACTTGAAGAAACTGCATATCAATTTAAAGTTGAATATAATGATCGACCAATAACAGCAGAATCATATCTTGCGCAATCTTTGGACTCATTTAAACTAAGTTTTAAAGAATTTGCAGGAAAATTCGGTCGTGAACAAGTTCGTACTTTATTGAAAAGTGAACTTGATCAGAGAGTCTTGGATTTACTTGCGCAACGATACTGGAATCGACCTGTCGCATTAACGAGTAACGATAATGATGAGAAGAATGTTGGACGACAAGAAATTGAGACTCTTGCTACTGCAAGTAGTGATGACTTGTATTGGTTACGACAACTTGATGCGTGTATGTCAAATTTAACGAAATCAGGAGTTGGCAGAGTTTCAACAACACTTGTATCAAATGCATTAGCAGGTGAAATGGATCATCTATTAAACTCGGGTGCATTTAAAACTCATCCATTCGTCAAAACTGTAATTCAAGATGCTACAAGTGAGATTCTAAGTTCAAGATTTTATTCAACAGCAGATCAAGTTGAAAACTGTGTTAAACCTTATAAATATGAAGTTGAAGTTGAAGACCGAGAGTGGAATCGAAGTCGTGAACATGCATATGCACTTCTTAAAGAAGAATTAAGGCAATGTCAAGCATCATATTCTGTATTACAAAAAAGTGTTGGAGGTGCTCGGAAATTAGCTGCCGTTGAAACATTTGTTGAAAAAAGTAGACGTGGTCAAGTCGCTATTGAAGATGCTAATGAGACTTTTGGATTTAGTCAAGCTCTTGTTGAAAAAGGATGCGAAGGTGTATTTTTATCACGCCGTGCTGACGTATTAAGATTGAGAATGGCCGCGTTAAAATCAAAGCAATGCAGATCACGAAATGGAAAGTATTTTTGTCCAGAAATTTTCTTGGATGCAGTTGCTGATAAATTAACACAAACTGCTGTATTATTCTTAAACGTTGAACTTTTAGCTGATTTTTATTATCATTTACCAAGAGAGTTAGATGCTCGAGTTGGAATGGGACTCGGAGTTGAACAACTTGAGAAATTTGCAAGAGAAGATCCAAAAGTTCGAAGACATTTAGAATTACAAGAAAGAAAACAAAAACTTGAATTAGCTGCTGAAAAGATTGATGGTGTAATGGCAATGCAAAAGGCACGACATAATGCATAGTCTTAATTCTTTTATCATTACAGTCGTTTTTAATTTTTGTTTTTCTCTTTTTGATAACTGGAATGATGTACATAGTATCGTAATACAACCACACTAATCTATTATAAGTAACAGAACCAACGTGTACAGCACCATCCGCTATAATCTCAGCTCTCAATCGCATATACAATAGGTCGCATTTGCGCACTACTCGATCTATAGGTTCTATCTTAAAGGAACTATATGCAGTACTGCATGAACGTCTCCAAAATATTCGGCCACCGGCTTAAATAACCGAGCACAGGGGCATTGTAATTTGTATACCTGCTCAACTTTTTTACAGATTATATAGCAGAATACAGACCAGAGTGCGAACAAACATTTGGGGACTGAGATCTTTCGATCTTCCAAGAGATTTGAGAGTCAAAGCATGATGCTTATCAGCTGTACCTCGATAGACTTGTGTGGTGGCGGCTGATCTCCCCAGATGGCTGCACCATTGGCCAGGAGTTCCCGCGCCGTTTGGGCAGAAGCAAGTCCGGTCACAGCTCGCTCATATGTGCCCCACCAGTTCCTATGGCGATCACAAGTCGACTCACAAGCATTGTGCACCCACCACTTTCCGTACCATGCTGTCGCTCGCCAGAAGCACGTCAAGTCGTCAATAGACACCAACCACAACACCAAGATGAGCAGCATCGTGAACTAGCTCTCTGACTTATACGGCAATTCGACTTGAGTTATATATTTCACTGACCTGATCATGTGAAAACGTACTCGGAGAGGCTTCCGATCAGCGACGACCGTTGCGGTGCCCTACGGAGCGGCGTAACGTTCGCCGCTCTTTGTCACTTGCAGACCCCTACGGCTATACGGCTATGGATTTACTCTGTACTGTACCAATCGAAATGTACGGCACGCAGAGTTGCAGAGTTGCAGAAAAGCGCAGCCAGCTCCGCCGAATCGAGCACCGGCGAGACGCAGCAGACCGGGATCTGCGGTACGTTCTGCGGACTACTGTGCCGCAAAAGCGACTAACTCCAAGTGGTGCGCTGCATTGGGCCTCGTGAGACACGCGTGCTGCTGTTCGAGCTCATCACAGCACACTAACCCCACCATCCGTTCAGTTATCTTCCCGTGACCCATGCAGGCTTCATCCGTTGCTAACGATCAGCCACTACTGACCAAACCAGTCTGTGATGCAGCTCTCAATGGGCTTGGCTGGACCACCGGCGGTCCCTGCACGTCGAGAGATGGCGTCGTCTCCAATTGCTGGACCTCTTCTTCTCTCTCGCGACTCCATCTTTACGCTTCATCAAGATATCTGGCTGTTCGCTGAACGACTGCGCGACAACTGAACGCAGGGGTCCGGCACTTCAGCATGGTGTATGACTTGAGTCCGCCAACGGCAATCCGGCGCGCGCCGTCTTGCGTTCGTCTCCTGATCTCAACTCTGTCCGTTTCAGTCTTCATGATAGTTCTGGTTAAACTCTTTGCATCTGTGGACCAGCTCCAATCCATTGCCAAAGTTCTCAGTTCAGCTCAGAGCCGGAATCAACAGCCATTGACTTTATCAACAGAGGCCACTTCGCATGCTGCACAAGATGCGGTACCTCCAGAATGTGTGGATCCTTATCGTGTCCCTGGCTATCTGCACATCAACGAGACCACCAAGTGGGGGGCTCAATGGATTCCATACGAATTGACGGGTCTCTTGGATCAGCCAGACTCAGAGACCGCCATGTATCCAACAGATACCGTTCCGCACTTTTCAGAGCAGCCACCGTTACCTGAATTGATTGAGCGTTCACCACGCAATTGGGCTCGTGATATTTACAATTACATCGATTTACTCAAGACTATTGAAGGTACTGCAGTTCCACCGAGGCAATCTTCAGGTCCAATTGTGCTCTCGAATTCTTTGCAAGATCTCGTCACTCGCAGCAATTGGATTCATAATAAACGAGTTCTTGTTCTTGGTGACTCTGTCGATCGCCAAATGGTTGATGCAATGTGTCGCAGCTATAAACTTGAACCTGTTGATATCGAAGGTCCATATGGCGGATTACACACAACATTTTACTGTCACATTCCACAGATAAATTTCACGGTCACTCAATTTCATATTGCATCAATGCTTACAATGCGTCCAGATTGGTGGTGGATCAAGACAATGAAACAAGTTGCATTTGAAGATAGATTCCGAGAACTCTTCGATCCCGTTAAAAATCTTACGATTGGAATGAATGGTCGCTCACCAGATCTTATTCTTGCACAATCAGGTCATTGGGATACACGTGCATTTCTTGAAGTCATGTATAAAGAAGAACGAGAAAGACAAAATGATAAAGCCATCACTAGTGAAGAATATAAAGAATTGAGAGAAAGATTTTCCTATAAACCACTTAATTACGATCAAATATTATTTTACAAAGCCCGAATTGGAAAATTTAATGAGTTTATACGAGATCATTTCAATGGCAGCAGTACAAGCCCAATAATGTTTCGTGCACTTACAAGTCGAGCACAATCAAATCAAGAGGACTTAAAACAGTTTATGCTAGATAGACTTGCTCGTGCTATGGCTGTTAGATCCGGATTTGAAATTTTTGAGTGGGGTAGAATGACTGCCGGTTTTTCAAGTCAATATTATGACTTTATTCATATTGGGGAAGGTCATTTATCAATTTTATGGCTTAACATGATGTATTATTATCTATTTAGAGCTTCAGGTGGTATGGAAGTTGGAAATAAAATATTGAAATACCCTGATTCATTAGGTCAATTTCTTAAAGATGGTCCAAATGTTACTAATACGCCAAATATTACACAAGTGGAAAATCCAGATATTGATATTGATGCTCATTGGGCTCATTGTCATAAATATAACGTGAACTGGGGTGGTAGGTGATTACCTAAGAACTAATGGCGAGTTAAGATATCATGATAGAACTATGTTGTACGTTATTCGGTGTATTGTTTGCATTGCAAGATGGCATAATGTATTTTGCTATATAATATTGACGTAGCCATCACTTCTGCACTGTATTGTTCGCCTCTACATCAATAGAAGTACAAGCGCTTAAATAAACTAGTGTTCTGCCTCCTGACTTAAAAAAGACTAATGTGTAATCTGCGCCGGCAATGCAGCATGCGTACGCATTTCACACGTCACTAGATACTTTATATTTTGATAGACTGATTTCTTGATCAGCTGCATCTCACTTCTCTTGCAGTTATTTAATAGAAATATGATTTATATAAATATGGTGTCGGTGTTAGCTATGTGAATTTATGATGAACCGTATGGACGAACAAATTCTGTAATGGCCATATTTGCGAACTGACCAATCAAGCAAGTGAACCATCACTGTACCAATATATGTACTGTATGTACGTCGATACGTATCAGATATTGCTTTTTTCTCGTGAAATCATCAATCAAAGTTCTGATGAGTTAGATGCCATTTCCAAGCCAAAACAGTACTCAACATGAACATATTTGCAAATGGTCGGTCAATCCAGATACGTAAAGTGACCCGGATCATGTACTCAATATACATAGAAGCTCTCAATGTAGATTGCACTGCTGCTGTGCTGCAAGCGCAAAGCATGAAAGGAAGGCAATTGTTAGCGACCTGTGCGAGAACTCCAGAGGCCTGTAAGCTTTTTGGTCAGAGTTTCAGGGACATCTGCTACAGTAGGCTCATCGGCAACGCAAGTCGGCAATTGAGGACTTATACGATATACGAGCCAGACTTTAAAGAATACACGGCGCAAGCTATATAGCCTGGACAACTTGATCAAAGATTTAAAGTACAGTACATGCAGAATAACTTGAAGAGCGCGCGTTCTGGAAATATTTTTTAATTTCGTTTTTACTTTTAGATGAAATATGTATGGTATGTGCTGATGATGTGAAAAGCTCTCTGATGTCGATATTCAATCAATAAGTCTTCTAGAATAGTCAAATTAATCAATGCCATATGACTCTATGAGGAATATACTGGTCTGTATATTGAATTCGAAGTTGTCAAGCTGTTTGACAGGGCTTTTGATAGGGCTTTGACAAAATCTAAAGATGCTTGTTAGTCGAGCATTGGCGTTGATAGAAATCAATTACAGTGATCGATTATACATTTCTAAGTATCGTATCAAATGCATATTCGCATGTTTCAAGAACAATAGTCTATCGATGATAAAACGCCTGATTTTGTTCTTTGAATCATCACTATATCACGCTGCCGCGCATAGCGCTGCCAAGCTATCCTTCTCGTCACTCGCATTAGAATCTCTAGACTTATACAGTACTGTATTCATAGGTAAATGCAAGGGGCATGCAAGAGTTTGTTCTATAGTGCTGTAGATGATAGGCCATGCAACACGTGCACACGCGCTCGGTTAACTACTATCAACGCGTAGACTGTATATTGCGGCGTAAAACGCAGCCAAGATTGGAATCGCGTCGCCTTGCACATTACGTAGCAACACTATATGTCTCGCCTCATTATACCTCAATCGCTTCGCACAGTCGCGCGTAAGATGGCACGAATCCAAAATGTAGTATAGTACAGTATGCCAAAGGCCGATATTGAAGAATGCGCAATGATTGCGCCCGCGAGTTGCGGCCTTTGCGTATTGTGCCGCGTGTTACGCCGGATCTACATATACAGCTGGCTCCTGTTACTATATGATCGCTTTCTCTCTCGCTTTCTTCCACCTCACCTATAGCTCAAATTTGCAATCCTGAGTTAGCAAATCACTAGACTTCCAATATTTCGGGAATTGAATGATTGTCCGCGGCGCATAGCGTCCGTTTCTTTGTCAGGAAACCAGACACGGCTCTACAGTGGCTTTGTTCAATATAGTTTGCTTGTCTTTGGTATTTATCTCTCTCGAGTTTGACTGTGATAAAGATGTATCATCGAGCTCCATTTCGTACTCGAGCCCTCCTGATTTTGATCTCAACAGCTGGATTGGTAGCGCTACTACTAACTCAGCTCTTTCAAACCCCAACTCTCAAAGCTGAGACTTCTGCGGTTCTCACAACTGATGCAAATAATGCAGCTTTAGATACTGTGAAAGTGGAGCCAGTTGGTGTTCCATCAGAATGTATTGATCCTTATCGACAACCAGGGTATCTTCATATTAATGAAACAAATATGTGGCAATCTCAATGGTTACCATTCGACGCATCTGGTATTCTTGACGCGCCTGAACCTGAATCTGCGCACTATCCAACAATAACAATTCCAGAATTCACCAATGATCCACCATCCGCTGCAACAATGGAAAAAGGTCCGCATAATTGGGCAGCTGAATTATTCAATTATATTCGATTACTCAAAGATATTGAAGCTAGAGCTGTGAAAAAGGGATCAACGCCAATAGAACTCAGCAGTGCACAACAACGATTACTCAAACGCACCAATTGGATTCATAATAAACGCGTTCTGATCTTAGGTGACTCAGTTGATCGGATCATGGTTGATGTGTTATGTCGTGATTATAAAGTACGTCCAGCATATACAGAAGGATCTTTCGGAGGTCGGCACACAACATTTCACTGTCTTGTTCCAGAACTCAACTTTACAATCTCACATTGGCACGTTGCATCTCTGTACCCAATGCGACCGGATTGGTGGTGGATGGATCACATCAAGCAAGTTGCATTTGAAGATAGATTTCGAGAATTATATGCGCCAGTTGAATATAAAAGCATTGGAATGAACGGCAGATCTCCCGATTTGATATTTATGCAATCTGGATTATGGGACGAGCGAGCATTCCGAGAGTCCACACGAAATCAGCCAGGAGATGATAAATTAGCACCCGAGCAGCTTGAAATTTTGCAGGCAGGGAGAAGAAAATCCGGACTTGGTAGAGAAGGTCGACAATTAGCATATGACGAATTAATATTTTTCAAATCACGTATGGAGAAGTTCTTCAATTTTGTTCGAGAATATTTTGGAGGCAGTCCAACATTACCATTAATGTATCGCTCATTAACAACACGAAAGGAATCCAATGCTGCAGATTTAGGAACATTTATGATGGATCGAATATCACGTAGTCTTGCTGAACGTCAAGGAATTGAAATATTTGAATGGGCTCGTATGACTGCTGGATTCTCAGATCAATATGACGATTATTTGCATATCGGTAGAGGACCATTGTCAGTTCTATGGCAGAACATGATGTATTCATACTTATTCCGCGCTTCAGGAGGAGTTGAAGAAAAAGGAACTATTATGAGATATCCAGATGCAATTGACCAATTTGTTAAAGACGGTCCAGGTGCAATCCATGTTCCAACAATCGAGAAAGTTCAAAATCCAAATGTCGACGTCAATGAAAATTGGGCTCGTTGTCATAAATATAATGTATTCTGGGGAGGCCGATAGATTCGTGCATAGATACTTGTTGAATTGGTGAAGTTGATGAAAAATAGTAAATAGAATATAACAACCGGTAATTATATAGCCAGTTGATACTTGTGCTTTGTTTGAGATAAATATTTCAGTCGTGCTCCAAGTATCAACTTTCACTCGCACTTAATAAGAATAATAATAACAACTATATTTGTTTTGCATTGTATATTGAGATATTGTAAAGCCATGTTTAAATTGTACCAGAGTGACAGGATTTCGTCGAGAAATGCAGACTCAGTCTCGCAGCAGGTTGCATAAGCAGGTCGCATGCACGCAGCTGCACCATCGCGCGCGTTGGTACCGTAGAAAACAAATTGCATAGTACAAGAGCCGTGATTTGAGCACCTTTGGTAAATTCAAGGTATTTGTATTTGAAGTATCCCCGTAATTTCCCGACTGAGAATTGGAAGAGTTAGAGGCTTAGAGCATGCAGGGCCACGTTAGCGTGCGCATGTAAAATAAGTGCATTGACCAGGCACCAGAAGCCCGCATTTGCATTTATTTTCCCCGTTTCAGTCCACATTTTATTTTACTGTGCATGATACGGTCACTGTATCATTAGGCGACTATGTAGTTAGTATGAGAATATGGCATGCAGCATACAATTTGTAGCGGGAAGAAAAGATGGTGAAGTGGTGTAGCGACAATGCGGTAGGGCTTTGTTAGGGCTTTGATAGGGCGTGGGAGAACGCGGCGAATGGAAACAAAAAAAGAAACTTGAATGACGTCGGGCCGCCGATCAAACTGAATTTGATGAAGCGGCTCTGTCATATTTGTGCGACTTGTGAATCGCATTGTCACGAGTTACAGCACATCAACAAACTCATGAGAATCTATCTGGTTTTCCGACCATGTGTAGCAAAAATAGAGGTCGGACTGTTTGCAAAAGTATGCATAGTACTGTGAAAAATTTTAGTGCTCTCCGTACACTGCAGCAGCCAGTAATAGAATGCATCGTCTAGGTGCTTGGCATTGTCTAAAGTTGGGGCTAGTTAGCGGAAGATCATCGGCTGGGACACCTTTGTACTGTAAATCTGTAATTCACGCTGTTCGCACACATTTCGGATTTGTTCCACATTTATGCTCGCACATGCCATCCACATGTGGCGTACTTCCACAGCGACGCTTCCGGCTCTGGTTTTTCAATAAATGCAGGACCTCCCCGCCAATACAGAACGATACCTTTGCTTCTGTTCTTTTAAGGTCCACCGGGTCCTCGGTGAACACACGCAAGCAAATCTGATTTCACACACACGGAAATAAAGATATTACGTACGGTACGCATAATCAACACTCCGATCGGACCGGGCGGGCTCAATTGCACATTACAGAGATTGTACATGCAGCACACATCAACTTTCTAAACAGCATCAACATAGATACAAATTCATCATGATACATCATACATCACTACACACTCGACTAATTGTGATTGCTATAATCTCGACGGCAATTCTTACACTTATTGTCTCAGCCCATTCAGGCGTGAGCAGGAGAGGTCCATCAGCATCGGCAATCGTCGTTGGCACCAGCAAGTATGGTTCAGTTCCACCAGAATGCATAGATCCATATCGACGACCAGGGTATTTACATATCGATGATCAAAATGTGTGGAAGTCGCAATGGCTACCGTTTGAGATATCTGGCCTGATCGACGCTCCCGACCCAGAATCAGCACACTATCCAACAGATAAAATTCCGGAATTCACCACTGATCCACCTCCAAGTGAAATGATTGAACGCGGTCCTCACAACTGGGCTTCTGAGATGTTGAACTATGTTCGGTTGCTTAAGGGTATAGAGAGGGAGGATCCGTCGGCAGAGAACTACCATCCAATGGAACTTGATGAATCGCAGCAGCGTCTTCTGAGACGAACAAATTGGATCCATAATAAAAGAGTTCTTATACTGGGTGACTCTGTTGATCGTATCATGGTTGAACATATGTGTCGCTATTACAAAACTGATCCGAACTTTGTATCTGGTGAACACGGTGGTCGCCATACCACTTACACTTGTCACATTGAACAATTTAATGCGACCTTTGTTCATTTCCATATAGCGTCATTGTATCCAATGCGTCCTAGCTGGTTCTGGATGAAACATATTAAACAAGTCGCTTTTGAGGATAGATTCCGTGAATTATTTGATCCAGTGAAAGGTCTCGCAATTGGAATGAATGGTCGCAGTCCTGATTTGATTATCATGCAGTCAGGTCTTTGGGATGAACGCGCATTCAGAGAATCGACTCGCAATCGACCAGGAGATGATCAATTGAGTGAAGAGGAGTTCAATAAGGTACAAGAAGAACGGAAGGATACACCATTGGGTCGTGAAGGACGGCAATTGGCATACGATGAACTACTATTTTTCAAAGCAAGAATGAACAAGTTCATGACTTTTGTGAAAGAGCAGTTCGGTGGTGGTGATAATTTGCCAATAATGTATCGTTCGTTAACAACACGTCAAAAGTCTGATGTCGCTGATTTGGGAACAATCATGATGGATCGAGTGTCACGCAACTTGGCTGAGAGACATGGTATTGAAATCTTTGAATGGGCCCGTATGACTGCTGGATTCTCTGATCAGTATGTAGATTATCTTCATATTGGAAAAGGACCATTAGCAATCTTATGGCAGAACATGATGTACTATTATTTGTTTCGTGCATCTGGCGGTATTGAGCATGATGGTGAAATCACTCGATATCCAGATTCATCAGGTCAATTTGTGGCTGATAGTCCAAAAGTTGTCAATACGCCTGTGATTTTAAAGGCTGAGAAACCAAATTTGGATATAGAAGCACATTGGGGTCGTTGTCATAAATACAATGTGTTTTGGGGTGGTCGTTAAGGTAAACTTGAAACAGTATAGATGGAAAGAAAGTAGATTTGTATATAGATCTGGAGTATTTTTGGTTGATATTTTGAATGAATTATACAATAATCACGTTAAAGCTCATATCGTACTGTATTCCTGATCCAAACCAGTTTGGAACCCCGCGTAAGACAAGCTCTTGCATGTTCGTGATTGATCTGTTGATGCTGTTTATAGATCACCGTTAAGTCTTGCATGTGTATGCAGCAAGCTGTAGTCCCGACTGAAATTCCCTCTTCTTTCTTACTGAACTTATCAACAATCTGCAGGACAACTTTTGTAGAAACTAGAATCCGTAATGTCGAGTGTACTGGGCGTACGCATCCGGGCTCTGATCTCTTGGTCTTCGAGTTGCTGTCAACTTGAGCTTATTAACCCCGTTAAAGCCTGTAGAAAGTACGTTACATGCCCCTTGAGAAAAACTGTCTGCCTTGAAATCCGTAAGCAAGTCCAGATTGTCCGGCCAAACTTCAGAAGTCCCAGCAACATGTTCACCGAGGTCCGAGGGCTTGATAACTGTACGCTACAGCAGGTTGTACAAAAAATCAAGGAGGAAAGATACGGCTCACCGCACCATCTCGAGGGCAGAAAGCTATTTGGAGCGACGAGTGCTTCAACGTTTCCTGCATCGCAGCCAGTTTACTGGTTATCGAAGGAAATTCTTGCAGGCATTGCTATATTAACTGACAGGCCCGAGTTGCTTTGTCAAATTCTTTTAACTCGCTATCATTTTCAAATTTTTGCTGGTATTTCCTCATTGACAACAAGGCATCTGCTCGTCTAGAGCGTTGTGCTGCTATCTTTATTGAGGACATAGATACACCAAGTTTGCTTGCTTGGGTATTACCGGAACGCTTGATACTGTTCTCAATAGGCTGACAGCATGAGTTCGCATCAAATGCGAAAGCTCGTTCAGCAGGATGAGATAGAGCAAGCTGTAAGTACAGTCTCTTCGTATAAATTGCTTTTACAGACAGCAGATCCACTAATACAATTGATTATAAATAGTGTGACTCATGTCGACGACGAAAACTAAAATGTACAAAGGAGTATCCAGTATGCGGACACTGTCGTCGACACAAGCGAGATTGTATATATTCACCACGCGCTGTGCGCTCACCACTTACTCGCAAATATCTTACACAAGTAGAAACACGAGTCGAGTACCTTGAAAACTTACTTGCAGATCTTGTACCAAATGCAGATATTGATGCATTACTTGCGCAAACACCAGGTGGCAGACGGAGGTTTTCTTCGGTGATTTCTGCAAGAGCAGAGTTTGGTGATGATGCAGATGATGGAAACGAGAGTACAGGTACCAACGATAGTGGGGCAAACTGGTCACAGAGACCTGGTGGACGTGGAACACCTGTGGGCGATGAATCGGACGGTATGAGTGGTGTTGGCAATAGAGTCTCAATTAAACGTGAGGATAGTGATTTCCTGTATGATAACATGATGATCGACCGAAAGTCAGTTAAGCCTAAATCAGAGGATACTGCACATCAACCAATTCCAATTCAAGAATCTGTACCGGATGAAGCTGATGGATTTGACTGGATAGAGCAAGATTTTATCACAAATGATTTATCAGACGGAATGGCAGCATTGTCAATAAATCCGCATGGATCAGGATACTTTGGATCCGCGTCCAGTGCAGTTTTACTTCGTGCTTTGCGTATAGATCCATGGACTACCGTTCCAGAAAACCTCGAAGCAACGACTGAGCTATACGGTGTTCCAATTTTACCAATGTATCCATCTCCAGCACCAAGACACGTCGCTGATGCTCTTGTCGACGCTTATTTCTCAATCTATCATACCACATATCCATTCCTTCACGAACCAACATTCCGTGCTCAGTATAACAATCAACTCGCTCGTCCGTCAGATAATGTTTGGGAAATTTTATTCAATACTGTTCTTGCGCTGGGCGCTTGGTGCTTAGTGAATGAGTCATCTTGCGCTGATATGTCATTTTTTCAAAATGTCAAAATCAGATTGACCGCTGAGATTCTGGAGTCAGGGTCAGTTCCTCTTGTTCAAGCTCTTGTTTTATTAAGTAATTACGTTCAAAAGCGTAATCGTCCAAATACAGGATGGAATTTCCTTGGATTAGCACATCGTATGGCGACTGGTTTAGGCCTTCATCGTGAATTCCCTGGATGGTCATCAAATCCATTGAAACAAGAAATGCGAAGACGAACTTGGTGGGGAATGTTTATGTTTGATGCAGGTGCTGCAATCACGTTTGGCAGGCCAGTGATGCACCCTGAGAATGGTGGAGTTGATGTTAGTGAGGTTGCTAATCTTGGCGATGACGCATTGACAATTGATGCAACTGCAACAGGAATGCCAGAGTTTAGTGATGATGATATTACAATTTGCTCCGGTATGATTATTCAATGTAGATTCCATCTTGCAACAAACGCTCTTTACAATCGGATTATCTCTCGTCCTCCTTTATCAGCCGAAGCAACCATCGATCTTGGCTCTCAAATTGATGTATTTGTTGAGTCACTTCCTAACAATTTTAAAGAATCAACGCCAATTCCTCAAGATGCTCCAGAATGGTTTATATTTGCTCGATATAGACTTTACTGGCGATACAGAAACCTTCGAATCCTTGCATATAGACCATTTGTTCTTCAACGAGCACTCATTGTTTCAGGAGCGTCTTCAAAAGTTCCATCAGCACAAGCAAAAGCAAATGGTTCAACTCAACGCTCTCAAGATTCTCGTCATTATGAGGAGTCACCAGCAGAAATTGCATGCCGTGAAATTTGTATGCGTGATGCTCACGAAACAATTCTATCTGTTGAAGATTATATCGCTAATCATACATCATTATCAACTATTGCTGTGTGGTATGCCTTATATTTCATGTTTCAAGCAGGTCTTATCTCTTTGGTATGCTTTTGTTCTGAGCCGGACTCAGATCGTGCACAAGGGTGGATTGAAGATATTGAACGCACAAAGGCTGCTTTAAGCGCAATTTCAGGTAGAAATGCATTGGCGGATAGATTCATAGGCCTGATTGATGGTCTTATTGGACCAGTTATTAACAAATCGCCAATAGTTGCTGCTGCTGCTGCTACCGCTGCTGCTAATGCATCAAATGCATTATCTCCTAGATCAGGACCGGTTCAACAATCACCACAGAATATTGATGCTGTAACTCTTGATTCATTGATCAATACAGAAGCAACTGCACTTGATGACGATATGTCTTTATTGTATGATGATACTGGAGCAGGCTCAACCTTATCAGCAACTGCACCAACTTCGATTAGTACTGAAAGTGTAAATATTACAACAAGTAGCGCTGGCGCTACTTCAGGAATAAAACCACCACAACCTGTATCAGGATTAACTATGAATGATTTTGAAGTGCGAACCGGTTGGTTAAGTGATGTATATTCATTACTTTATGAGGATCCTTCAAGTTCAAGTATTTTAATGGGAATGGGTCCTAATGGACTAATGCCTGGTACTGGTAGTAATGGCGTGGGTAATTCCAGTGGACAAGCTGGCGGAACGGAAATTGAAGAAGGCACTTCGGAAAATGAATAAGGGCGTTTGGATTTTTTTTAATGTACATTTACAATAACGATTTTGGAAACTGACTATAAGATAATAAATGCATGGTAATATATTTAACAAACTCCTAAAATAAGATTTAAATGCTATACTTTAAATTTTCAAGCAGAGAGTTCAGTCTGCAACTGTTGTACAATGACTTTTAAACGCTCTTGATCATCATGTGCTGTACTGTCACCAAATACTTTATCCACATCTTCCAATGATAAACCTTTCGTTTCCGGAACAATCTTCCACGAAAACCAAAACGCAATTGCTGCAAATATGGCAAATAGAAGATATGTACTTGATGTATAGTTATCTAATAAATATGGAGATACTAATCCGACAATGAAATTTGCTAACCAGGTAGCTGCCGTCGTTACTGACATTGCTTTGGCACGGATCAATAGCGGGAAAAGTTCCGACGGAAGTAACCAACCAATACAAGCCCAAGAGTATGAGAAGTTGACGTCATATAGGTAGATTGCAGCGGCACCAAGAAGACCGATGAATGAGGGCGATGCGGATGTTGAGGTTTCAGTCGAAAGAGAATGCGTGACGTAAGCGACGACAAGAAGACACGCAGTTGCACCACCTGCACCTGCCATTAATAAAACACGACGGCCGACGAAATCAATGAGTGCTAATGCGATAAGAGTGGATACGCAATTGACGATTCCATAAATTCCAGTTGCCAGCAAAGCAGTATCTGAGCCACCAGCCGGTGCAAGTTGACGAAAGATTGTCGGAGCATAATAAATAACTGCGTTACATCCCATGAATTGTGCAAGGAACATGACACCACAACCAATCGAGACACGGGAGCGCAGTGATCTTTTCGTGAACAGACTTGAGTAAGAATCAGCTGTGGCGGCACCTGGAGCTGTTCTGTGCAACAGAACTTCAGCCTTGATTTGAATGAACTCGTCTAAAACTTCATCTGAAGTACCAATTGCATCAATATCATTTCCAGAAACAGGAGTATATGTTGACTTTGACGTGCGACGGATACGCATCAATGTTGCTTGCGCTTCTTCGTCGCGATGGTGCATAACGAGCCAACGTGGTGATTCAGGCATCACGAGCATTCCAAGACCGAGAATTACTGCAGGAGCAATCTGAAAAGCCAGTGGAAATCTCCATGAGGCTTGTGACTGCATGCATTGTGGGGAATCCCCTTCCGGGAAACCTGCAGGAATATCTGTGTACGGATTGAACGCAACACCATCAGCGTAAGGGATATCTGGAAAACAGCGTGTTGAACCTCCTAGGAATGCGGCGAAAAAGTCAATCCAAAACGCAACTAAAATACCAATTGTGATTGATAGTTGCTGAAGAACAACAAGTGATCCTCTGATTTCAGCTGGTGAAATTTCAGCCATGTAAAGAGGAACAACCATCGTGAGCATTCCTACGGAGAATCCAGCAATACCACGACCGGCGAAGATAGTGTACATGCTATGCAATGGTGCCGAGGCTTGTAAAAATGATCCAAAGCAAAAGATTATGACCGCAATTATCATAGAGCGCTTTCGGCCAAGCTTGTCGGCAGCATAACTGTTCAATAGTGAACCAGCACACGCAGCTGATTCAATGTCAGTAATGATTCACGGAAGCATCAAAGACTTGGTCAGGACTCACAGAGAAGGAAGAACGAAACAAACCAGCCCTTGACTGTAGGATCAAGATATACGCGCGGGAAGTACATCGCAAAACTTTCCATTGTAAGTATACCGGAGAGTACGCCTTGATCATATCCAAAGAGGAATCCGCCGATTGACGAGAAACATGCAACTCCGAGGACATACGGGTTTGCGCGCAGGACGTTGCTGGCCGAGCGCCTTGGAGTGGCCTCGGATGCAGACGATGCCATGGCAAAGTCAGAACCTGCAGCACCAGGCATTGTGCCGGAAGCCGAAAATGCGGCAACAGTGGAAGAGGTGGTGATGCGCTGAACTTGCTGCGTTGATAGGAACTTATCGTATACCGTGTCGCGCGACGTGCGAGTATCAGCGCTGATTAGACTTTTGCGGGGAGTACCGCAGAATGCTGACAATCCAAACAAGGGCCGTGTGCACAGCTGCATTTAGCAGCCCCAACCCCATAAAAATGCCATTGTGATCCAACGGCTCGGGCTGCTCAAAAAACCAAAAATTGCTCGGCTCGCTGAAGTTTGGCGGTGGATCAGATCATAAACTCTCGCTCTCGATCCTGATTGATATCATCCACGCACCGAGCCTCCTCAGACGCGCTTTGCCAGACTATCGCGGCTCTTTTTGGAAGCTACTCCTGCGCACTTCGCTTCTCAGCCCGCTGCTATTCGAGCTGCTTTCTCTGCTCAATTGCCCTGCGGATCTCTGCGCCGTCGCGTAATCAATCACTCGACTGTTTCGCGGTGTGTCTCACGCCCTGGGTGCCCACCGTTGGGCTAACTTCTACCGTCTCCGCGTTCTTGTTGATATCTCGTTCGCTGCCCTCTCTCTGGGATCGTCAGTTTTCTCTCAACCTACACCATCTTTGACCGTGTCCTACGCGCAATGTCACTCTTAACCTCGTGGCCGCGCGTTTCCTGCTAGTCCTCTGCATCTGCATCATCCCTGTCTCGTCGCAGCCTGCTTCAATGGCCGATGCTCCACGAGGTGCCGCGCAGGCGGGCCAGGATTCCCACGAAGATCCCCAGTCGGCTCCCCCGTCAACAGCTCTGGATCTCGAGAGTGCACCGACGATACAGCCAATTCCACGTCGTCCACTTCAGCATGCGTCCACAGACAGCCTCTTCTCGCCTACAGCATCGCCTGAGCTACGCCGCTCTCGGTCGCGACCGCGCCCACCAAATCTCGCCATAAAGTCTCTTTCAGGGTCAAGCTCTGGCAATCCATTCGACGATCCAAGCGGTTCCCCGCTGTCGCGCGCGCGCTCTATCTCGCCTGCTTTACGACTGCCAATGCCGCTAATACCGCGCGCTCAACATGACCGACTATCATTGTCATTCAGTCCGGCCGGTAGTCCACGGCGAGGTCGTTCATTCTCTAACAGCGCTACTGTTGCTGGTCAAGGTAGCACATCAGGGTCATTTGATTCGTCTTCAGGGTTACATTGGAATCGCCAAAGGATGCTGAATGTCACATTGGAACTCGACCTCAATTGCAATATTATCTGGGGAAGCAGATGGTTGAGTGTTGTTGGGTAAGTTTTATTTTCATATTCATGAGCAATTGCATATCTAACATGCATGAAGTATCGATATTCAACAATATATAGGACGACCGGTGTCTGATCTTCTGGTTGCGGATAAAGACATCTTTCAAAAAGCTACGGATGCAATGCTCGAAACCAATTCATCATATCGCGTTCGATTTTCACTTAATCAAGATATAGCAATAACTGGAGAACGTTCTGAGTCACCATTTGCCGGTTCAAGAACTGGTTCATCGGCTTTATATACAAATGATTCAACACCTAGTAGTACTGCTATTGCTTCACAAGTCAATTCAGAACATGTATCAAGAAGCAATTCACGGAGAAACTCAATACGTGAAAGTAGTAGAGAACGGCCTGTACAAGATACTGAGATGAAAGATGCAGACGATTCGACAAATGCACTTACTGATCCAGCTGTGATATCTGATTCAACAGAACGGTCAGCAATTCCACAACGAATGGTTTCGTTACAAACAAAGCGAACAGCAAGTGGAAATGCTTCTGTTCTAGTACGCAGATTAACGGATAGTCTTACACCAACAGAGACAAGATCAACTTCTGAATCTTCTGATGCTACTGAGCGTGATGAGCGCCGGCCGCTCGCGATGGAGGGTCAAGGAATTTTACTGTCGGATCGATTATCCCATGAACCTGTTTATGTACGTTTAAATTTTTGGCTGAATAGTGTTGAGTTAAGGCTAATGTGTTATAGTCGATGTGGATATTACGACCTTACAGCGAGCCTACTCGTCCAGTAGTTGATTTACCACAAGTACTTGTCGACTCTCTTGGTGTTGGTGCTGATGTTCTTGCAAGTTATTTAACCAAACTTACACAATCAGGAGCGACCAATTTACAAGATTGTCCAATGCAAGAACCAATCATGTGTCGAATATGTGAGCGACAAATTCAACAATGGTGGTTTGAACGACATTCAGAATTATGCTTAATTGAACATAGAGCAGAAAGTGAAATTCAAAATTGTCATGATACTTTAAGTGATCAACGTTCTGCTTTATACGGTATTCTTGAAAAATTAGAAACATTACCTGAAACTGATGGTACTGTTGAATATCGAGGAATGCCAGTTTCAACACCACCGTTGCAACGATCAGGGTCAATATCAATTCCAACATCAATGTCATCACCATTACAAACACCGTCATCATCACCCACACTTTCATCTCCTTTAGCATCTTCAAAGAAACATTCACCGTCTCCGGCACATACAAAACTTGCAAATAGGACTCATAGATCCCCTGTACGACTTGTTGAAATGTTACTTGATCTTTGCGATATGGCATTAGCAGTAACAACACCTGCTTTACTTGACAATAATCCTGTTTCAAACGGAGAAGGTGGTTATCAAATTCGAGTACATACGCCAGAATCTGAAACATTTTTACGTAAAGTAAATTCATGGCAACCACCAAGTTCATTTGAAACAGAAGGTTTAAGTTTACTTGTACGTGATACAGAGAGAGTTGCAAAGGCTAAAATTGCAGCAGTTCTTAGATTAGGAAATACGATTACTTATTCTGAGAAAATTCAAAGAGAATTAAGTGTACTTGTTCAAGAAGTTATTGAGGAAACACTTGGTCGTACGATTGAAGAAGATAATATTATCGATGAAGTTGACGAAGAAGATGAAGATGTAGCAGATGATGATGGTGGCAGATCAGATGCTGAAGATAGTGCATATTTTTCACCATTTTTAACAGGTGAATTTCGAGAAGAATTTGAAGCTGTTGAAGCTTTTGATGATAGTACTGGTACTGCTGGTGGTGAATATGGTGCAAGTAGTACTGCTGCTAATGATTCTCCTTCATTAAGTGGTGCTTCAGTTACATCAGGTTCAGTTCCTAATGATTCAATTATACATAAACCAACACCATTAGCAATTTCACATCGAAGTCGAAAAGTTGCATTACAAGATGCTACAGGATATGATAGTGATAGTAGTAGATCATCACTTATATATACAAGAGAAAAAGCAGATTCACCTGTTAGTGATCAAGAATCATCAAGACCAAAAATTCGAAAAAGTAGTAGTTCGAATTTAATGTTTGGTTCACCTCATCGTCAAAAATCTCCTTCATTGGTGTTTGCGAAATCACCATTATTGACACAGAAAAATAGATTATCTGCTTTAGCTGATGGATTTAATGCCCAAGAAAGTGGAGGTAATAATAATAACAACAATGAGACTACAGGACTGAATAATTTGACGCCGCTCACCTCACCACTATTATTTCCAATTGATTCATATCCAGAACATGGACGACATAGTCGACGAATGTCGTCATCAGCAGCAACAGCAGAAGCAATGCGATCGATTCCACTTTCACCGATTTTATCATCAGTTACACCAGCAGTTCGACCAGCACAACCAAGTATACGGGATTTTGATATCATTAAAGCTATCTCAAAAGGTGCATTTGGTAGTGTATATCTAGTTAAGAAACTTAATACAGGCGAATATTTTGCAATGAAAGTTTTGAAAAAATCAGATATGATTGCTAAAAATCAAGTTCGAAATGTTAAAGCTGAAAGAGCAATCATGATGGCTCAAGCTGAAAGTCCATTTGTTGCTAAGTTATTTTTTACTTTTCAAAGTAATAATTACTTATATCTTGTTATGGAGTATCTTAATGGTGGTGATTGTGCTGCTTTGTTGAAAGCTTTTGGAGGCGGATTATCGGAAGATTGGGTTAGGAAATATGTTGCGGAAGTTGTTCTTGGAATTGAAAATTTACACGAACAGGGAATTGTTCATCGGTAAGCTGCATTATATTTTTAATTGATGAATGAGTGCTAATTTAATGTAGTGATTTGAAACCGGATAATCTGCTGATTGACAAAGAAGGACATTTAAAATTAACCGATTTTGGATTATCACGAATGGGACTAGTTGGTCGTCAAACCCGATCAGGTAGTACATTTCATGAACCTAGTGATATATTTCATCAACAACAATCAGGTGGGATTAGATCGTTATCAATTTCATCAATGTCAAGTTCACTTGAAACACCATCATTTGTTGATAATATTCCAATTCCTGCTGTTTCTCCAAGTTCAACTCCTCATTTATCTGGTACTGATGGTGCTGGAGGTGGTAGTGGTAGTAGTGCTGGCACAACTGTTTCAACTGCAAGTAATTTACTTAGTGTTCCTGGATATTTCTCATTAAATAAACCTGCCGCAACAGGCTCAATTGGTTCAGCTAATTCCGTTGGTACAGGAGATAATCAAGGAGGACTTACTAAAACATTAGGACCACCTGCATTACCTGTTGGATCAAGAAGCGAATCAATTCAATCAATGCTTAATTCATTTAGTCTAAATGATGGTGCTTCAATTATTAAACAACCTAGAATTGGTGGCGGTGGTATTGCTATGCGTCGAATTGGTTCAAATCATGATGAAGATGCAATGAGCTTTAGTAGCTCTGTATCAAGTGATATAGCTAATGTACGACCTGGATCACCACAACCTAGCACACAACAGCAACAGCAGCAACAACAAATGCCACCACCACAACCAACGAATATGGCACTTTTTGATCCAACAGATACAGGAAAGAAATTTGTTGGAACACCAGATTATCTTGCACCGGAAACAATTATGGGAACAAGTCAAGATGAAATGAGTGATTGGTGGTCATTAGGATGCATTGTATTTGAATTTTTATATGGATATCCACCATTTCATGCGGAAACACCAGATAAAGTATTTGAGAATATTTTAGCTAGAAATATTGCTTGGCCATCAGATCCTGATAATGAATTAAGTATTTCAGAAGAAGCTAAAGATTTAATTAATAGATTAATCTGTACAGATACATCACAAAGATTAGGAGTTGGATCATCAAATGAAGTTAAAAATCATCCATTTTTTAATGAAATTAACTGGTCAACAATATTAAGCGAAGAAGCTTCATTTATACCGCAACCAGTTGATGAAGAAGATACGATTTATTTTGATGATAGAGGAGCTACGTTACAAACATTTCCCGAAGAAGATCTTGAAGAAAGAAAAAGTTTTAAATCAAATAATGAAATTGGAATTGATAATGATAATAATAGAAATTTATCATCTTCTGAAATTACAGGTGCAACAAGTGAAAAATCATCTGATGCAACTATTGAAATTAATAAAAGTCCGTTAATTAGAATGCATACAGCAAGTGAATCAGCAGCAATTCAATATTCAAGTGAAAGTAGTATGGATTCATCATCAATTAGAACGACATCAACACCAAAGGATGAATTTGTTGAACATTTAGCTGCTGAAATGTTATTAGATGATGAGGCTATTGCAGAACAATCTCAATCACATAATCAAATTCAAAATCAAATTTCTTCTGGTAGATTCCAAACTTCAGCTCCTGTTACTCCTGGTCCTGCTCCATTTTCTTCCGCGGGTTCTTCGACGGCTTCGTCTTTTGGTCCAATGTTGGTTCCTCCTTCTCCTGGTGGTACTGGATCACAAGGAAGTAGTAGTTCAACAAGTTCAGGACCAACTCAAGTAGCACCTTTACCTATTAGTTTGCAGCAACAACAGCAACAACTACAACAACAACAGCAACTGCAGCAGCAGCAACAAGTTCAACCGCGAACAACAAAATTACTACCATTACATATTCCGCATCATTTTCGAGGTAGACTTACAAGAAGATCAAGTGAACCTGTTGCAACTGATGATTTTGGATCATTTGCATTTAAAAATTTAAATGTATTGGAAAAAGCAAATAAAGATGTAATTCAAAGACTAAAAACAGAGCATTTGGAACAACAATTATGGACCAATAATAATCAGAATCAGAGTCAAGGTCTTCAAGGTACTGGGCCTATTGCTGGTAGTGTTGGTAGTAGTAGTATTTCAGGTTCATTTTCAGGTTCAATTTCTTCGGGTGTTAGTTCTACTGGTTCAAGTTTATCTTCCCAAGGTTCGTTAAGTAGAAATCAACCATTATTACCACCACCATTATCACCATTACTTTCACAGCAACAACAGCAGCAGCAAAGACCACCTTCACCTGGTAAGAATAAAAATTGATGTAATTGTAGGTTCGAAAGTGGGGAAGAAAGGAGGGAGGAAGGAATGAAGGAAAAGAGGAGTTGAGGCATTTTTTTCATTGGTTTATTTTTTTTGTTTTTGGAGCACATGGAAGTTTGAATTTAATGAAATGACACTATGAATTAAATAATAACTAGTGTTTAAGATATATTGTAGTAGTACTGCAGTACTGCAGTGTCGCACTATACGTAAATCATGACGGTCTTATACAGTATATGTGTGTAGCATAAACAAAGATGCTTTGTTGTGAATTCCGTCGTGGTACAGTATGTGCAAGTAGTAAATATGCCAAGCCTGAAGTAATTTTCAGCAAAGAAAACAGTTAACTTTTCGCATGCATGTATCGTCGCATGCGTATTTCAATATCTACAAGACATCAGACGAAAACTCAGATATACTGCTGTACAAGTACGTAAAGTAGATCCAAAAGTCCAAAGACGAGCTATTGATTAGCCGAGGTATAAACTATAATGAAAATCATTGCATATGTCAAAGATTCACCGATCGACTAAGCGATGATAGATCGACGATGGGGTATTTAAAGCGCCAATATGCCAAGTTTTATTGACACACTGAGAATTAAGGTTGATGCCCGTTGAGATATATGCGCACCTATGCGAAGGTTTATTGTTTTATAGCCTTCGATATATAGACGCGCACTGCATGTCTGCGTCTGCATCGACCTGCGTGTTAACTTACAGATTACTGTATAAAAGTTTGTATACTGTATATATGAGTTATTTATGAGTTTGTGACTAACAACTGCTTACAGATCAACCGTAATATATGCAGTCCGACTGCGGTGTGGCTTCAAGAGATGCCGTGACTCCGTGAGACGCAGTCGGACAGAGAGGACGGAACAGTGCGTTTGAGGCGCTGCACGCGTACCGTAGAGAAGAAACTCGTGAGTACTGTGAAGAGTAGAGTGAACAGTGTGATAAATAAACAGTGAGTATTGTGACAAAGATTCGGATAAACGGCAGGGGTGTGCCGTGCAACTGTAAGTTAAAGAGTAGGTTAAAAAAAAAGAAATAAGAGATTCCATGGAGAACAGAAGAAGCTGAGAGAGGGTGCAGGCGGGTTAATTTACATGGGTACGTAATACCCGAAAGGATGACACGAAGAATAAGGTTCATCTGATAAGGGACCAAGTCGATAAACTTCGTGACAGTCAGCTACAGCACAGAGTCGCCGGACGGCGTTTGAGTGAAAGCCGGGCTAATGCCGTACGAGCTACTGTAACTAACTGTATTGCCGTGCTGGCTGGCGGAGTGGATGCTTGGAGAGAGTGCGGAGGAAGCGCAGAGAGGTGCTTGTGTTTGCGATGCCGAATGCACACGGTGAGCAGCGCTTGAGCACAGCCTGGCACGCCTCCAGCACGGACTAGCAAAGACGAGCAAAGAGAGCAAGAGAGCAAAGAAGGCAAAGAGTGAAAGAAGTTGTCTTCTTAAATCGTACAGTATGAATCGCTACTGTATATAGTGATGGTTCAAATTGATCGATTATATTTCTGTACTCTCCCGAGTTCGAGGAATATACTGTATGATCAAAAAAAGTATCCGCTACTACGCATACATGGCTGATCGGTACATTAAAAAATTTACAACACGCACACTATTTAAGCACCCAAACAAATCAAATAATCATGTATACAGTAAATTCGTGCCGAACTAACTCCCGAATCATCAACTTGAATGGGGCTTAACCAGCTGACTGGCAAGGCACCGCGCCCCCCAGCCTGGGCCCTTAATACTGTAGCTTGCTTCGCAGCGGACCCGCGTCCCCGGAACAGCGCGCCCGGGGCTGAGCCGCGCGCCGCCGCTATTCCGGCGCCGGAAACACGCCCCCGACCGCCGCCCGAGCGCTGACGTGCTCGGCAAGTCGCAGTGCCTGGCCGAGATGACCTGCGCCACTGCGGAATTCACTGCCACTGAGTGTCTGACGGCCGGTTAACCATCCTCTGCTCTCTCGCGCTCGTCTCTATCTCGCCCCGGCCTCGTGTCCCTCGCGGCTCCTGCCTCTGCTCTGGATATTGTCATATATCCTGTACATACACCCTCTGCCGGCCCTCTCTGCCGCGAGATCCGCTTCTTCGCTGCAGTCTACCCAGCCTGATCCGCCGTCGTCCGGCCAGCAATGCTCTAGCCAGCACTCCAGCACCTCAAATCTTCTGCGCGCGAACTTTCTCTTTCTGGATCGCCTTCTCCATTCAACTAATCAACACATGCAGGCATCTATTGCGCCACCAGCTATCCTTCACTGCAACTTCCCCTCAGATCGACTTTGTCTCCGTCAATAAATCGACCATGGACGCGTCGTCTATACCGCTTGCTGCGCAGAATCATCCGACTTCCCAGCCTCTGTCCGCGCAACCAATACAATCGCAGCTGCAGCCATTCCAAACTGCCCCGTCAAATCTGCCAACCGTTCCTGACTTTGATCCTCAACGACTCTTTGCGGGTGTTCCTCTTCCAATCGATCCATCCGCACCTGCGTCCCTCACCGCGAGTACAACCACCGTGTCATCATCAGCCGATACTAGTCGTGGTGCAAGCAACAGTACTGCAAGTTCTTCAAGTCCTCCATCTAGCTTTCCAGCTCAAGCACACCCTGGTTCTCAACCACTCTCTCAGTCTCAACCTCCACAAAATGCTCAACAACAACACCCCCAAGCACCAGGTGCTCCTGAACGATTCATGTGCAAAGTTTGCGGTGCATCCTATGCGCGCATAGGTCATTTAAGGAGACATGGAGTTACCCGTATGCTTCTTCTTGATTTTAACAAATATACCTATTTTTTTTTGAACTGTACTGATTTCCTTTAGATTCTGGCGAAAAGAAGTTCACTTGTGAATTTTGTGATCGCAGATTCTTCAGAGTGTATGTACTACTTATTACGTCATTTGATTTGATTCGATTTGTCATCGGCATGCTAACGCACTCTAGTGATATTGCTCGCCGCCATACAGCAAGTTGTCCAAATCGATCCGATCATGCTGCATCAGCGGGTCAAAGACGGGGTAAAAAACGGCGTGCATGTGATGCTTGTGCAAAATCTAAAATTGCTTGCGACAATAATGATATTTGTTGTGGAAATTGCGCTTTGAATAAGATTAAATGTACGTATTTTAGATTACAGGAGCAATTCAGACCACCTATTCAATCACAAGGATCGGCTCAGGGGCAAGTGCATATTAAGAAGGAAGAAGGCCAACAACCACAAATACAACAAACTGCTCCTGTTGCTACGATTCCTGAATCATATGCTCCTCCGATGGACACTCAAAAATTGCCTGTACAGATGCAGCAACAGTACATGTTATTTGAACCCCCTGGTCCAGCTCAACCGTTACAGCAACCTCCGCCAGATCAGGGATTCAGTGGATTACTACAAGATCCAGAGATATCACAATTAAATGCGCCTGAATTGACAAATATCCCCATTCAGCAGCAATCAACTGCCGATCAAATTTCAGCTGCATTCACCGATTATGGTTATTCAATGCAACAACCTGTTCAAAATATTCAGCCTTCAATGCCATGTATGCAATTACCAATTCAGAATACTGTACCACCGCCACCACCACCTCCTCAACAACAACAAGCACAGCAACAGCAACAACAACAACAACAACAGCAACAACCACAACTTCCACCACAGCAAGCCCCCATAACTTTCATAGGCCAACAACCTCAAGCTCAACAAGTTGCTCAAAATCAATGGCCTAATACATTATATCGTACGTTCTCTGGTGGATTCAATTCAAATACTCCATCACAGTCGGATGCTGCTAGCTCAGATGAGGCTATATCATCTCCAGATCGTCAGGCAACAGATTTCGTAACTTCTGGTTTACGTAATGGTGCTATGGATTATTTATCCTCCGATTTCCGGATCCAAAATCCCTCAATCAATATTGGTACGAATATGAAGTCACGAACATCTGGAAACAACGCTGTACAGTCTGATACTGCTGATGAGCAATCTCAATCACCACCAACTTCGTTTCCATTTCTTCTCCATTTCTCAAAACAATCATCAGTATCAAGATCAAGGAATTTGCGAACATTATTTGATCATAATCCAAGATCTGATTCAAGCTCTGCATCGGCTTCTGCAACTGGTGCCCCTGATGACGCTTCAAATGCTTCATCAGACAGACCTGATCCGAATTCTTTAATAGATGAATGGAGTGATGTTGTTCATCTCGATGGTATTAATGCAATTGAATTCAATAGTGATGGAAGTCCACGTGATCAACAACAAGCTCAATATCTTGACATTGTACGAAGTGCATATTTTGATACTGCAAGAATTTCCAGTCTCGATTTTGATTGGGTTAATTTACTTGATGCAAATAAAGAAGAAAAACTTGAAGTTGTGCGTCGTGCAAGAGAATATGAAGTTAGGCCGGAACGAATTGTTGAAATGATTACTGCACTGGTTGAAACTTCAAAGCATTGTAATGATCATTCATTATCAGTTTGTGCATCAGTCATTGAAGCAAATGCATCTGCATTATTTACTCGAAATGATACGGAGCAATTCGTTAGAAATTTCTTTCAGTATTGGCATCCTCATTGTCCTGTAATTCATCCTGCTTCATTTAATCCAAATACTACGTCTTTGCAATTATTACTTGCAATTGCAATTATTGGTTCATTATTCTCACCTGCTGATGAACATGCTAATCTTGCTCGTCAGTTACTTGATGCGTCTGAAGAATTTGTCTTTACATCACCAAGTTTCCTTGAATTAACATCTAAATACAAGTACGTTAGTCGAGTTGATGAGAAACCAGCTCACTTTGAAGCAATTGCAGCTGCACATTTAATGTGTATAGCACAATGTTTCAATGGATCGGAAGAAGCACAACGACATGTTCGAAGATTTAGATTTGGAGATCTTGTAAATGCGTTAAGAAGACTGGGATTTATGTCAGTTAAGAATAAATTTTTCCATTCAGCAGGAGATAAAGTTGATCCTCCGTTCTCATGGGAAGAATTTATATATTCAGAAACAAGAATTAGACTTGCTGGACATGTTTATTTACTTGATTGTGAATTTACAATTTTTCATAACGTACCTGCTAGATTTACGGTTGCTGAAATGACTGGTGACGTTTCTTGTCAAGAAGAAAGCTTTAATGCACCAAATGCTGCCTTTTGCTATCATCATGCTCTTCAAGAAAGATTTATGCGACCTCCTTCGTTAGCTGAAACTGTTAAAATGATGTTCAGTTATGATTATAGCGTTGATGAAATTGATTCAAAATTACGAGGTTTGACTGTTACGAATTTATTCCAGTTAATTAATAGTAAGTTAACTTATTTACCTATTATATATGTTTAAGAAAGTATATTAACATTCTAATAGCTTTTAATTCGATTTTATTCGGTGCACGAGCAATGATGCTTGCAGGTTCAATGACAGATTATCTATCATTAGCACTTAGTCATTGGAGACGAATTTGGCAACGACGAATGTCAACATTATCAGATAGTCAAAAACGATTGTTAGGATTTACAAGAAATTCTGATGAATATTGTGTATTAGCAACAAGGATTGTTAATGCAATTTCAAGAGGTAAAGGTATGATGTTACAATTACAATCTGATGCAATTGATATGGAAGATAGTATTCATTTTGCCCGTATGTTAAATGATTTAGAAAATTTAGCTGTTGTGTAAGTGAAAAGATTAAGGTAAGATAAGAAGAATGTATTGTTGATGTATTGTATATTTGTTTTTTTTATGGTTTTTTTGGGATATTCATATTTTTTGTAAATTTTTTTTATTGGTGGAGTGTGGTTGGTATATATACCTATTGATCATGGTGTATGTATTTTATTGGTGTATAGTTGGTTGTTCAAAATAACTTGCTTTGTGTGATAGTATAAATAATAATATAATAATGGTAATCATATTAATTAGTAGATTCGATTAACATGAGGTGCAAAGCACGTTTGTAGGATCACATGCGGGTGATTTAAATGTGGTCTTTCAAGCGCGATAATTATTACCCCCTACCCTGATCCATTTTACACGCCTCACACTGTATGAAAAAATAATTTTCTTGAACGCGAAGTGAACAATCATAAGATAGACAACGCGGGTCAGGATTAATCTTGGACATTTTTTAATTCAATTTACATTTATAACAGATATAATTCATCTTAAAGTGAATTTGTATCATATATATAGTAAATTAATAAAAGATGGCACCTTTTTCAATTCCATCGTTGCCATCAATTGATGCAACATGGGGACCTTCAATTACAGAAGCATCTACCAAAGGAATGTCATTTGAAGAAGCTCCATTTGCACCATTTTCAAAAAGTGATAAATTAGGTAAATTAGCTGATTGGTCTACTGATGGTACTCGTGATGGTAGAGACCAACGCGGTGGTCGTCAAAACTATGGTCATCATAGAGGTATGTGAACTTCTTTATTTTAATGAGAGTGACGCAGGGGTTAATTTTATATTATAGATCCTTACCAAGCTTATGGCGCTAGTACTGCATCAAGTTTCCAATTCCAAAGTACAGAAGATGAAGCTTCATTTTCAGTTGTTGATTCTGGACGTACAACAATAAAGACCCGCGGTGGAGCTGGTGGATTCGGTCAAGGACGTGGTGGACTTGTTTTACGTTCTCGTGGCGGATTTGGTGGTAATGCAGGAGGAAGAGGTGGTGCTCGTGGTGGATTCCAAAGTGGACGTGGTGGAGCTGGTGGATTTCAAAGATACGGTGGAGCAGGTCAATCTGGAGCTGGTGGAAGAGGAGGATTTCATAATGATGCTCGTGGTGGACAAAGAGGTGGTCGTGGCGGACGTCGATTTGGATGGAAAGATTATGATAAGCCTCAACGATTACGTGACTCTTCAGTCGTTATTTCACCTGAATGGAAAATGCTTGAGGAAATTGAATTCGCCAGATTATCAAGATTGCAACTTGAGTTTAAAGATGGTGAAGATATTGATACATATGGTTTCACTAACTACTACGATAAATCACTTGATAGACCAGGTGGTATTACTGAGCGTAGATTGCAAGTTATTGATGCTCTTTCATACAATCCTACTTCATCGGATGATCCAATTATCCAACAACTTGCAGCTAAAGATGAAGGACGAGTTTTCGCCACCGATTCAATTCTTAGTATGTTAATGTGTTCACCAAGATCAGTTTATCCATGGGATATTGTTGTTACACGTATTGGAGATAAATTGTTCTTTGACAAACGTGATGGCGGTCCATTAGATTTCGTTTCGGTTAATGAAAATGCACTTGAACCACCAATTGAGGCACCTGATGGAAGTAAAGATTCAATTAATACTCCATCCGCACTTGCTCTTGAAGCTACATTTATTAATCAGAATTTCGCTGCTCAAGCTGTTGTTGATTCTGCTAAAGATAAGCATGATTTCGCTAATCCTAATCCATTTTATAATCCTGAAGAAGATACTGAACCTCTTGCTTCACGTGGATATAGATATCGTCGTTTTAATCTTTCTTCATCAACCGAAGAAGAACCACTTAATTTAATCGTTCGAACTGAAGTTGATGGTGCAATTAAGAATTCTAACAGTGAAGATTCATTTATTACAATTAAAGCACTTAATGAATTTGATTCGAGAGCGCCAGGAGCAGGTGGAGCATTAGATTGGAGATCTAAATTTGCATCACAACGAGGAGCAGTTGTTGCAACTGAAATGAAGAATAATAGTAATAAACTTGCAAGATGGGCAGTTCAAAGTATCTTAGCAGGAGCTGATCAAATGAAACTTGGATTTGTTTCAAGAGCAAGTCCTCGTGATAAAACAAGACATGTTATCTTAGGTGTTGTTGGATATAAACCAAGAGATTTTGCAAATCAGATGAATTTTTCAGTTACAAATGGTTGGGGAATTGCAAGATTAATTATTGATATGTGTTTACAATTAGAAGAAGGTAAATATGTTTTGGTTAAAGATCCTAACAAACCAGTTGTTAGACTTTATAATGTTCCTGAAGGTGCTTTTGAATCTGCTGATGCAGATGAAGAGAAACCTGGTTTTGAATAAGCTATATATATCAAATTTACATTTTCTTTTGTTTTTGTTTCAGAAAAATCTATACGTACATGTTTCGTTTTGATGTTTTTAATGTTTTTGCGTTATTTTGTGGTGATGTTCGATTTTAAGAAAAGAATGGCATTTTCATTAGTTATTAAAATATGTAGTAGTCATGTCTTTGCGATATTAATAAATATTCGCAAATTTTCATCTTATTCATGTCTTGTAATTGCAGTATAGCAACCTGTATCCAGTATTAATTCATTGCAATCGACTCATTTCCTTCAAACATTATTGATTTTCAGCTTCATCTTTATTAACTTCGACCCAACTATTCCTACTTAACGGTCTTGAATAACTTTCATTCTGAAGAGAAACATTACAACCATCAATAATTTTACGTAATCCAGTTGCCCAAGATCCAACTCCTGATTCCGTCATCATAAATTGAACTAATCTTTCTCTTGATGATATTTGATCTCCTTGTATAACTACTAATTCAAGTATACCAGATAATTGTGTAAGTCGTGAGGGATCTAATGTTGGAATTGCTTTAAGAATTCGGGTTTGATAGTGTATTATTTCTCGTGGTGGTGTCTGTTGTAATTATTAGTTAGTATATTCTGAAATACTTGATAAACGAATAAGAAATTGCTTACCGTATTTGAAAATCCAAACAATCGTTCAACTAATCCAATAACACTAAACACAGAAACCTCCACTTCACTGTCTCCATTTTTCATATCACCAGATTGTGGACTTTTCATTACATTTTCTCCATTATTAACATCTTGACTTCCTTTACCAGAATTAGTTCTTGACATTGGTTTTGAATTTGAATTTAAATTTGTTGAACTTCCATTTCTTGATGATGTCGCATTTGCAAAATGAATTGGTAAAGCATCATTGTAATGCGTTGGTGCCGCTTGTGATTGATATGATGTCATTTTATTTTAATTTATTTCGATGTAAATGTGATGGTATTCTATATCTTCTAAAATTTAATAGATCTATATCTATGCTGTATATGAGTACGCTGTTCAAGCAAGAGTGATCTAAACTCATCTAGCCAGTCCAAATTGTGAGTTGTCAATTGCGGAGGTGTCTCTAGTACCTTACCCTCGATTCGCTGTATTCTTACAATACAAATCGCAAGTCCGCGGAACTCCCCGCCTATATCTCCAACTCTATCTAGCACATATTCTCAAAATAATATTCAATAATATACAGAAAAAATACTGCAATTTCAATACTTAAGACATAGCCTTTCACGGCATGTCTTTGGTGTACAAATATATAATTCAAAGCTATTCAAAATGCCACCTCGAATGAATGGAGGTATTCCATTAAATCATGCTACTAGACAATCTTCAATTATGATGTTTAGTGGGAAATCTTCAAGTAAAAGTGCAGTGGCAGCAGAAGTTACTGTTGAGAAAATTGAAGAGAATATCGAAACAAGTATTGAAAATGAAGTGTCATGTGCAAATTTAGCTAGATCATCAAATTCATCATCAAGTTCAAAACGAATGCGAACAAATTCAACAACCGAAGAACAAGAAATTCCGAAACGAAAAGGAACGCCGATTGAAAATGTTAATTTAAATCCAATTATTGTCACAAAATCTATATCAAAATTAGAGCTCAAAACCGAGACAATTCCAAAAAGTAATGGTAAGAATGAAATATCTTGGATCATTCATAATGATTCAGTTATGTTAGGTTCATATATTTATCCCACGCCTAAGCTTCCAGCAATATTAAAATCAGATGATAAGTCGATAATTCAGAATAATAGAAATGGTAAAAATGTTAGGAAAATTGCAATTGCTGGATTCGATCTTGATGGAACACTTATATCAACTAAATCAGGAATGGCATTTGCACGCGACGAAAAGGATTGGAAATTTAATTTCGGAAGTGACCGTACGGTTGAATTCTTACAGAAATGGATTAATGATTCTTCAAATTGTTCAAGTGAGAAACTAATTATAATATTTTCAAATCAAAATGGAATCGCTTTAACACCTAAGAAAAAACCAAAAATTGAATCAAAAACAAGATTATGGCAATTTAAAACTAAAATGACTGAAATTTCAAAACAATTAGGTGATTTGCCTTTTTATGTTGTCGTTGCCACTTTAAAGGATATATATAGAAAGCCTGAAGTTAATATGTGGAATTTAGTTAAGGCTGTACATACGAATCAGTTATGTGGTACAAACGATAAAAGTGAAGGGAATGATGTAGAGATGGGAATTGAATTAGATTTAAAACGGTCGTTCTTTGTAGGAGATGCTGCTGGAAGACCTAAAGATCATTCAAATGTTGATAAGGAATTTGCTGAAAAATTGGGAGTTAGGTTCTTTACACCTGAGGAGTATTTTGCTTAGTTTAATCGGCGTTGGTCTTGCTCTTTTTGTATATATGATAGGATATGATGACTGAATCTAATTACCATTTAAATGGGCTAATATCTGACTTTTACTGTTGTAAGATGTGTCTGCGCGATTGTGTGAACTTTGTAGGGCTGGGGTTATAAATTGCTTACATAACTGATTACTGTATTCACTTTAATATTTTCAATTTCACTGAATTCGACCTCGAGCTGAATCAATAACCATATTTCTTTACAGAAGAAGCGACAATTCACATAGTAATAAATATTAGTTCAAGATGGGTATCGACGATGAGCATATTGCTCAATTACCTTTGTCAATTAAAAATACATTACCACTTACAATGATTTCACAAGGAGCTGAAGCTCAGGTTTATTTTAGTTCAATTCATCCATATCTTGAATCACCTACAACAGCTACTTCAAATTCAAATACGGGATCAAGTGAAGATGAAAATGCAGGATATATTTTAAAATATAGACCAAAGAAAAATTATAGGCATATAATACTTGATACACAACTTACTAAACATAGAACATTATCAGAAGCAAGGATGTTATATAAATTATTTTTATCAGGAGTTAAAGTGCCTACTTTTATCGCAGTTGATCCGAAACAAGGTATAGTTTGGATGGAAAATATAAATGGATTAAGTTTAAAATCATTTATTTGGAAACAAGAAGAGGAAATTGAAGAAAGTTTAGAAAGTAATGAAGAAATTGAAAAAGAAAAACTTGAACAAATTGCAAAAGAAAAGAGACTGGAAATTATTAAACCTATTTTATTAGCTGCTGGTGCAGAAATTGCTAAACTACATTTTATGGATGTTGTACATGGAGATTTAACAACTTCTAATTTATTATTACGACATGTTAAAGATAGTAAGCTAGTGGAGCCAGTTATAATTGATTTTGGATTAGCTTCACAATCAACATTACCGGAAGATAAAGCTGTTGATTTATATGTACTTGAAAGAGCATTTATAAGTACACATCCAAGATATAGTGAAGAATATGTTGAATGGATATTAGATGGATATCTTTCAGGATTTGGTAGAGGAAAGAAAACTGCTTCGTTTAAAGTTAAGGAGATTATGAAGAAACTGGAGGCGGTCAGACTGAGAGGTCGCAAAAGAAGTATGGTCGGCTAAGGGTCCTATTCAATTTTGCATTTTATATATATATGTGTGTGTATATATGTCGGAGTTTTTGGTTTAATAAATTAAATTATCATTATGCAACTATCTAACTGCAATGCAACATTATAAATTTCAACTCTCTACTTCTAATCAGATAATTCAGCAACCCATCCCTGACTATAAACAAATCCTCTATCAGAGATTACACCCGTAATTTTCAACAGCCAATTCCAATTCCAATTTTCATAAGATTTATTTGCATCCCCATTACCATGACCATTCATTAAAGAAACTAATTGAGAAGTTGTTCCGTTTGGTAAAATATCAAAAGCATCATTATGAGCTAATAATTTAACATTATTTTCTTTCGCAAGTGATAATAAACTTGGTGGAAGTACACAACAATCTCTAATATTAATTTGATTAACAGCAGGCGATAAAATTGATTTCTCTTTACTGAATTTTATCAAACTTTCTAACCTACTTCTTGAAAATTCAGCGATTCCTAAACTTTGAACTCCAAATTTACTTGAAAATTTATTTGCAATTAACCAAATATCAAATATTTCTTGACTTAATGGTATTCCATCATCTCCTTCGTAAATATCATCATCTCCTTCAACATCTCCATCTGCAAATGAAATCTCGGGAAATGATAGTACTAAAACTGAGATTACTGCATTTTCAGGCATACATTCTCGTACTTTCTCAAGTGACCTTTCAAGTGCTGATGCTCTTAAACTTGTATTATCGGACGGTGGGAAGAATATTTTGACTATTCAATTATAGCGTTAGTACAATATCCCATGAACTGCAACCCGATAAGAAATCAATAAACGTACCAGTTAATTCAAATTTCTTTTTCGCCAATGCTTCAGTGGAGCAAAATAAAGGTTCAGCAGGATTTGGATGAATATCGATTGTGGAAGATAGATCTATCGAGTTAGAATTTGAAGATTGTTGTTGCTGTTTCCATAATGTAACTCTTGTACGTAATTCAGTAAATGTTGTATCATCTTGAGTTGTATGTCTTCCATGGGTGACATTTCCTGTTGATATTGTAACTACACCCATTTTGTTCTATTAATTCTATATTTAATTGAAGAAGATGTTGCGAGACTGTAGAATGCTTTCGGAGACAACAAAGTTCAACAGTATCGTGTCAATTAACAAGGCGGAGTGGATAAACGAACGTGCGGCTGGAGATGTCAAGTTTATTATAAAGCAATCAACAATAAATCAATCATCAATCTATTACAAAGCAATCGTATTTGGTTTATAAGTTACGTATATAGAGTATGAAACCTTGCAGCAATTTACAGTTTTTACAATGTATTTGTATATGTAGAAAACTCAATTAAATTTACAATGTGGCATCAACAATTAGGAGGATAATTTCAGATGTACTTCAATTCTTCTTCATCTTCGCCGCTTCATCTCATTCAACTCGTGCCCTGCAGGTACCCTTGCTTGAAACAGATTGTATTATGGCACAGTTACAGAAACAAAGAAGAAGTACGCGGTTGATCCAGAGACCGGAATGAAATGGGAAGCTGGCGGAGCATAAGATGATAACCGGATCACTTCGATAGGCGCTCATCTACTCAGAATAATAATGATATGGCTTGTTAAGACTAATCGGTCACATTTGAACGAGAATTGTTAAGACTAACCAGTCACACTCCCCATTGATTTTGAAAAGTCTTAATTACTCAATTCTCATGAATTAGTTATTAATTTCATTGAGATTATAATCTTGCTGCTTATCACGGCTGATTTGGTGATTAATTGGTTGATTGATTGCTTGATTTCAAACTTCCAGTTTGCCACCATTAGAGAAATTGGCACAGTATGCCTCTAAGGTTCTATGCTTCAGGTCAGTAGCACCAAATGTAATTCACGATCGTAGCCTATTGTAAATACCCTATTGTAATTATGAATTCCAAATCTCGAAAGTGAAGTTACTGCGCCAATCAGCCCGATCTGTCTCGCCGACTAACCAGCTCACCAGCGACTGTTCAAGACGAGAGGTGATGCTATCGCTATAGTCATAAGGCCAGCATCCTCAAATGGTATTGTAGTCGGTCAATCTGTTATGATCTCGGCATATCCCGTTTAACCAACTGCTGTACTTTCATTGCCGAGGTGCGATTGAGGCGACGATATAGGGTAAAGTTAATCAAAGCGTCGTACTCGTAGAATGACCCGATCTCGGTTACGTAGTTGTCACGCTCTACAGTACCTCGGACCTCGGTTCTTTAAGATCGCTTAAAGTAAAATCAACTCCCAACCCAAGAACGCCGAAGGACGTCGTGGTCCGATTCTTTCGACGTTTCTAGTCTCTCCTCTTTACATCAGCATATATAAGGTCAACTATTGTTACTTGTAACTAATTCAAGCGTACTTACTTTACAATTACGCTTAATTTCCTATTTACAAAATGGTTGCTACTTCTTTCTACGAATTATCACCCGAAGATTCAAAGGGTGAGCCTTTCTCCTTCAAACAGCTTGAAGGTAAAGTTGTTATCATCGTCAACGTTGCTTCCAAGTACGTCAACTCTTTTCTATTTCATTTTATTTCATCAAAATAGTGAATAACTAACGTTAAAATAGGTGTGGTTTTACTCCTGTATGTCAACACTTTCAGCCTTCATCACCTGTAATAACAAGCTAACACATTATAAAGCAATACAACGGTCTTGAAGCCCTCTACAAGAAGTACCACGACAAGGGTCTTGAAATTATTGGATTCCCATGCAATCAATTTGGCCATCAAGAACCTGGTACCGCTGAAGAAATCGCTTCATTCTGTACCCTTAACTATGGTGTTACTGTAAGTGATTTTAAAATGCTTTGTGGACGTGAGTTGACTTAACTAACTGTTGCCTAGTTCCCTATCATGAAGAAGATCGATGTTAACGGAGATAACGCTGACGATGTTTACAAATTTCTTAAGGCTAGCAAGTGAGTTACTTTCAGTTTTAAAACTGCAATTTTGAATGCCAGTTAACATTTCTTCATTAAAGGGCTGGTATTCTTGGTTTCAGAGGTATCAAGTGGAACTTCGAAAAGTTCCTTGTCGGAAAAGATGGAAAGGTTGTTGAGCGTTTCTCATCAATGACAACTCCAGGTATGGTCAAAATTTCAGCAACTTGTTTATTTCATTTAACCCGAAATACTAATCACATTTATTTATTCGTATATAGAGGGTCTTGATGCTGAAGTTGCCAAACTTTTAGTATAAATCTCACCTTAACTTTAATTTCATTGTGGAACTATTGTATGAATTTCTTTTTATTTTAACTATGAAAAAAAGGTAAAACAGTCGTGTGTAAAAACCTCTACTGTATCACACTTGTTTAAAACTGTGTTACTTACTGTAATTTTGTATTATTTTATAACTTATTAATTTATTATTTACATCTTTGGTACTACTATTTGTACCTATACTGTCACTTCAATTCATACTGTAAATCTATGACTATATCATCTCTTCATCGAAAAACTCATCTTGTTCGAAAAAATCGTCATCTTCAAAGTAATCTTCTTCGGGTGGATCGAGTTCGATTGGTTGTTGCCGTAGTTGTTGTGGAATTGGATTATTCATTGGTGCATAAGTACTTTGTTGTCTTGAATGATTTTGTGGTTGTGGTCTGTTATTTGATTGTGGTTGTTGAGGTCGATTTGATTGTGATTGTGGTCTTGAATTCGTTGAGAATGAAGATATACTGGTTCCATTTCCATTTGAAGGAGGATCATTACCACCACCAATTCCAATCCCATCTCTTAATCTTTTTTCAATTTTATCTTTCAGCCCTTTATTCCAATTTTCCACACACCCACCAAATAACTTCGTATTAGTACCATCAATAAGAATAACGCCTCTTAAAATACTGATTTGTTTATTCCCTATAATTGTAATCTTTGTACCTAGTTTCAATCCAACTTCAATTCCTGATATAGGATATGTTTCAAACGCCCAAAATAATCGTCCTAATACATCTTGTAATAAGATTTTACACATGGATTTTCCAACTAATTGTCGATGATTTCGTGTGGTACCATCACTTTCTTCATCGTCATAATATCTTATCCTTCCTATATCATTCATATTTCCACCACCATTTACAACTCCATTCCCATTCCCATTATTGTTATTTAAATAATTTCTTGATTCATTATCTTCATCATCTTCTTCAACAGGTCTAACAACTTGTCTTCGTTTACTTCCATCAGAATTATACATTCCTGCTTCCAAAGTTTCCAATTGTTTATTTTTACTTTGGCCGATTTCTATAACATCAACAATTTGAAATGTCATTGGTGCGATCATTTTACTTGTTCCAATACCACGTCCATTATTCCCTATGTTTTTATTTATAAATGCTGACTTTTCTTCATATATATTATCTGAAAGTAAATTCGTATTCCTTATACAATCTGTGATTTCCTCCAATCCATTCAATTCACCTGGTCCTCCATTTACAGCTTCATAATACTCAACTTCATTTCCATCTTGTCCATTATTTATAGGAATACATTTTCTTAAATCATCAAATAACAAAGCATCTTCAAACAATGGAATCAATTGATTCACAGAACGTGCACTATTACTATTTCCATTTCCATTTCCATTTCCTCGTTGTTGCTGTTGTAATTGTCTTGCAACTTTATTATACCAAGTTGGACGTAACCAATTATTTGAGCTTGGCTTAATACCAAATTTAGTTATAAACGATTGTTGTAATTGTGGAATATATGCTGACGGAAGTGGTGATATTGAAGTTGAATTTGAATTTTGTCGTGAATGTGTTGTCATTTTTGAATACTTTCGTCTCGTTATACTTAAGGCATAAAATTTTCTATAAATTCTCAAGCTATATTCATATACCTTCCTCATTCGTACTCCATATTATCGTACCAATAAACAACACACCTTCCCGGTCAAGAGTATAATTCAATTCAAACATCCTCAAATCTCGTAGACGCGTCTCCGATTTGCGAACGCGCATCGCGCGCGTGTCTCGTTGAGCCGCATTACTCGCGGCATTTTTGAGGCTGGGTGAATGAAAGTTGGCTCTGGCCTCTGCAGTTTTCTTTCTGACTCTGACATGTTCGCCTTCTACTATTCACAGTCAATGTTCAATAGAGATAAAGATTGAGATATTGGTAATGCAAAATGTCATTTTTTAGAGGTTCACAAAAACCTGAACCGCCGGCACCGGAACCAACGGCACCTATAACACAAATACCAAGTAATGGACCAGTAACACGAACATCCTCGACAATTCTTCCACCACCACAGTTCCCACCAATTCCATTTATTCCACATATTCCACCAAGAGGACCATTAAGTGAGCAAGAGAATTATGCACTTCAAATGCAATATGGAGAAGATTTTTGGAAATCATGTCCAGCTAAAGTCGTAATGTCAGCGGGAGCTGGATTCGTTCTTGGTGGTGCTTTTTCTTTATTAATGGGATCAATGGCATATGATGTTCCAGTTGGATTAGGTGGACGACCAATTTCAGATTTACCATTACGCGAACAAATGAGAGTTCAATTTAAAGATCTAGGAACGAAAATGTGGACAAATGCTAAAAGTTTTGGTAAAATTGGTGGTATTTTCTCTGGTGTTGAATGTTGTGTCGAATCTTTAAGAGCTAAAAATGATATTTATAATGGTATTATCGGTGGTTGTATAACTGGTGGTGCTTTAGCTATTAAAAGTGGACCTCAAGCTGCTTTAAGTGGATGTGCTGCTTTTGCTGCTTTTAGTGGTGCGGGTATGTTACATTTCTTTCTTTTTCCAGTTTTATAATAGAAGTATGAGCTAACTGAAGTAGTTGAACTATACATGAGAAGTGACGAAAAACCGCCTGCAACAACAGATGAAGACTAAAATTAAGACTAATACAATATAATATTTATTTATCCTTAGAATTATGACTTCATTTGATTAATATGAGGATATACATCTCATTTCATTTGGTTAGATATTTGGCGTTTGTTTAACTTTGTATTTTAATTTACAGCCTACTCAATTTTGAAGACATTTCTTGTATATATATATATATATATTTTACCTAATATATTAATCCTATCTCAATCTACTACTTGTGAAGAGTATTTATATTTTATTTTATCTCTGAAAATCAACAATAAAAATGGGAATTCTACAATGTCCTCCTTCCTCTAAATTCCTTCGAAACAAAATCTTCAACAAACAACTCATTAGTTGACAAATAAATTCAGTACACAAAAACATTTATCTTCAACTTGATCTAATGATTTTATAGCATCTATTGCACCATTCTATAGTCTGACGAATTATTTCATTCAAAGATGGTAATTCAATATTTTCTTCAAAATATGATGAATAATTTGATAGTATCAGAAAGTAAAATATGCCTCTCTAAGTACTAATCAAATGGTATTGTATATTTGAACTAATGATATCAAGATAGACAGCAATATTAGTATTTATTTAGAATGCACTTTGACGAAACAAGTGCATGTTATGCGGTGAATCCAGCGCGTTTGATCGAGCGCGTACTGTGTATCTACAATACCCTTATTCTATTACTCACATATTACGGTGAGGTGATACACGTGACGCGTTTAATCACGCTTCCAAATCCGGTCGCGCACGCGTTAAAACCTGAACAGGTCGATACATTAGCGCCTCCTACAATCACATCATATCACCTTCATCCTCAAATATCTACGAAGATTAAGTAAATTCAGTTCACATTTAATTCAATAATTTTGTAATTTCCCATTTAACAACATAAAATAGCATCGCATATAGCATAGCATATATATAAATTTTAATATTTGAAGTCGCAAAAGCAAAGTAACAAGCAAAAGTCATGTCATATAGTTAGATAAAACTATATGGCCCATAATAATCCCGATAAAGTCATTGCAAAAATTCGTCTGTGATAAGAAAAAAGACGATAATCTTAAGTGGTCATAATAAGTCATTATTTTTAGTCATTTGTAATAGTTAAAAGAGTGGAGTGGAGTGGGAACAGCTAAGTGAGTGAATAAGTGATTTAGTTCCAGCTCCACGTAATTGGAATACGGCCTTCATCTGGCTGTCCAAGAGTGTTGAAAGCTGCGGGAGAGAAGTCGAGATCATATGTAGCACAACCCATGCAAGTATCAGTTACAGTGACCTGAACTGAAGAAGAACCACGGTAAGCAGTAATGGTTTGTCCGCAAAGTGGGTTGGCATTTGGATTGCCATTGGATTGAGCACTCATAAGATCGTTGGAAATCGCAACAATGAAATCAGTGTCAGAGTTGGTGATACCACAGGATCCAAGACCGGTAGAGTAGAAAGTTCCGTCTCCCGAGTAGGTTCCTGAACCGGAAGAGGAGGAAGTTGCGGAAGTGGACTCAGGAGCAGCCGAGGAGGTTGAGGAAGTAGTTGGCTCGGGAGGTGGAGGAGTGTAGATCGAAGTCGAGGTCGAGGAAGTGGTTGGTGGTGGAGGTGGAGGGGTGTAGACCGAGGAAGAAGTGGAGGTCGACGAGGTAGTAGGTGGTGGAGGTGGAGGAGGTGGAGTGTACACTGAGCTAGACGAAGTCGACGAGGTGGTTGGTGGTGGGGGTGGTGGAGGTGGAGGAGTGTAGACCGAGGAAGAAGTGGAGGTCGACGAGGTAGTAGGTGGTGGAGGTGGAGGAGGTGGAGTGTACACTGAGCTAGACGAAGTCGACGAGGTGGTTGGTGGTGGGGGTGGTGGAGGTGGAGGAGTGTAGACCGAGGAAGAAGTGGAGGTCGACGAGGTAGTAGGTGGTGGAGGTGGAGGAGGTGGGGTGTACACTGAGCTAGACGAAGTCGACGAGGTGGTTGGTGGTGGGGGTGGTGGTGGTGGTGGAGTGTAGACCGAGCTAGAGGAAGTTGACGAAGTGGTTGGTGGTGGGGGAGGAGGAGGAGTATAGATTGAAGAAGAGGTGGTGGAAGAAGACGACGACGAGGAAGTAGTAGTGTTGACAGCGAGAGTAGTTGAAGTAATGAACGAAGAAGAAGCAGCTTCAGTATAAGCAGCATCCATTTGAGTAGTCATTGCAGAAGGAGCAGGATCGTCCCAAGCGGTTGCATAAACAAAGACAGTATTGACGACAGTAACAGTTTCGAGGTAGTTAATTTCATCGAAAACAGTAACCCAGTCAATATCACGCTTATGTTGAGCGTGAGCATGAGATGGAGCTGCGGTGACAAAAGTCGAAAGAGAGAGTGCAGCTGCGGCAATGGTTGCAAATGTGAACTTCATTGTTAAGGAATGTATAGAAGTAAGTGAGTGAAGTGAGTGTTGAAGGAACGGACGACGGTGTCGAAAAAGTGAACGTGAGCGAATGAACGAAAGAAAGAACAACGACAAAAACGCGACGGAAAGGAGTGACCGGGCGAGAAGTGCGAGGAAGTGAAAGTGCAAAGTGCAGAAAACGCAAAAGGAAAGTGGTGAACGGGGGAGTGGTGGAGTATAAGAGGGAAGAGGAAGGAGAGAAGAGAAATACCGGGGCGATTAAAGGCAGCCAAAGCGGTGCGTTTCGGGCTGCTGCGGCGCAGGGACGACCCGCGAACTCGCTGTTCGCGCAGAAAACTTAACGCCCCTGGCTTCGCTCATTCCACGCCTCTCATCCATTCCAGTCTGCCCCTGGCCGCCACCTTTCTGCAGTTGTATTTTAGTATTTTAATCGACCGCATTCAGGCTCTTCTGCGCAGTATCCCACAGCCTTCCTCTGGTCTTCCCGGCCGCGAACAGGCGCACACCGGCACACCGAGAGCGAGCGAGCGAGTGTGTCTGACGCGTCAGTCACCAGGTCACAACTCACGCGTGGCTCACGCGTGTCCCAAACAGGCAGCCCAATTAGACACCACCGCCCGCTGTGGCTCGGCACTGCTCACAGTACAGACGCAGCAGCGAGCCACATCCAGCGAGCGCATCTTCGCCGTCCAAACGCTCCATCAATCTGCTTTTCAGACCACTGAACGCTCACTTTTCCATCTGCACTGCGCTGGACCCAGAACAAACCCCGGTTCGCCACTCACACCCGAGCCTGAACTCCAGAGGTAAACACTGGAACGGCCTCATCTCGCTCCAGAGTCAGCAATCTATACGTGCCTGGACAGCTGCTCAACTTACAGTGTTCAGGGATAGGAACCGCGATGCCGGTCCTGGTCCGCGCATCTTGCATCTGCATCTAAAAGTCAATAGATGTACCTTGCATCTGCAAATCTCCTGCAGTACTGCTGTACTGTAATGAGCAGTGTTAATGTGACTAGGTGATCCTCCTCGGCCCTCAGCCCTCGGTGATCAGATCATTGCACGTACTGTTGCTAAACCTTGCGTACTATTTCTACAACGTACACTATATCGTACTGCAATTGTAAATTTGTTTGCCTTTTTACGATATTATGCACTTTTAACTTATATTGAAAATATATATACGGCACTAGCCTCATATCATATACTACCAACAACGTGCTGCAATTCGCAGAAGTATAGGAAATTGCACATGCACATGCACATGTACCTACTTGTTGCCTTGCTAACATTCAATCTTACCTAATCAATTGCAATTGCATGATAATAAATCAAATCGCATTACTCCATAAGACTCTTCATACTAACCTATCCTGCATCAAAAATTAGCACACGTTCATTACAATTCCCTACTCTTCACACAACACAGCACAGCACAACACAACACCATACTAAATTGTAATACAATACAATAATAAACTCAATTCAGATTCCCGTCTCTGATCATCTCACCCAAAGTTACGATAATATCGTGCTTTGAAAGCTAAAAATCACCCGGCACTTCCTATATACTTGTAAATTGGGCATAGTTCATCATTGTTGAGTGTATTACTGTATTGTGTGTGTAATATAAAAAAGTGTAGATGTGACGTGAAGTGACATATGAAATGAAGTAAAACATACCTTTAATTAATCAATTACATCGGCATTTAATTGAATACCATACCAACGCAATTGCATAAGAAATTGCATAAGAAATCAAAAAGAAGGCGTGCCTTCAAATTTTTTGTTACATTTGTAAAGCAAACCTTACCCGGATCAAATATGTTGCGTGGTGGGCTCCTCTTGTTTTGACTCCGGGTAAGTTGGGACTTTACTTCATCTCCCTAAGAAAAAATTTCGAGTTGGGTGGGAGCTGGAGGTATGATCAGAGAGTGAAGATATAGAGGATAGTTGTTGATTTGCATTTTACGTACTATTTATTCAATTATATTGTATTGATTAATTAACTAAATATGATTTCAGCAACTACTTGGGTACCTAAAGGATACGCAGCCGAATTTCCTGAACAATATAAACTTGATGATGAAGAAGTTGAACGGATATCTAAATTATCACAGTTAAGATTAGATGATGCATTAGAAGATTACGAAGGAGCAGTTAGTGGAGAAAATGAACATGAAGAATTTGATGGTGTTGAAGGTGATGAAGAGGAAGCTGAGGTAGATGGTGAAAGTGAAGAGAAGAAGGAGAAAGATGTGGAAATGGAAGTTGATGGTGAAAAGTATGACTTGATCTGATTGATATAGATGAAGGTTTTTTTTGGCTAATTTGATTTAGAAATGCTGAGTTTGACGAGGATCTTAAAGAATATGATTTTGAGCATTATGATGATGAACCTGAGAAGGAAGGCTGTGAGTTTTATTTAAACTTTCGTGTCGTTTAAGAGTAATTACTAATGAAGATAGCATTGAGTATGTTTTCGAATATTAAATCGCTTGCATATTATAAATCCAACGACGAAGATCCATATATTCAGATACCTAAGAATGCAGAAGGAGTTATAAGCAAAGACGAGTTAGACGAAGAAGAACGAGAAGAATTACAAATTTTAGAAAGTGATAATCTATTACTAGTTGCTAAAACAGAAGATAATTTATCACATGTTGAAGTTTACGTTTATGAAGAATCAGAATCAAATTTATACGTTCATCATGATATCATGTTACCTTCATTCCCATTATGTGTTGAGTGGCTAGGTGTTAGAGTTGGGAGAAGTAAAAATCAAGAAAATGAAAATGGAAATTTCGTCGCGATTGGTACTTTTGAACCAACTATTGAAATTTGGAATTTAGATGTCATTGATGAAATGTATCCAGATGCGATTTTAGGTGATAACAAATCCGAAACTGCACAAGCTGAAGTTGTTGATGATGGAGATAAAAAGAAGAAGAAGAAAAAGAAATCAAAAAGTACAAAGAAAGAAACTGCAAATGTTAGGTATCATGTCGATGCGGTATTAGCACTTTCAGCAAATAAACATCATAAGAATATACTTGCATCAGCATCAGCAGATAAAACTGTTAAACTATGGGATTTAAATACATTAACATGTGCACAAAGTTATGCATTTCATAATGATAAAGCATGTGCATTATCATGGCACCCTGAGGAAGGTTCAGTTTTATTAACTGGTTCTTATGATAAATCTGTTATCGCAAGTGACATGAGAATTGGTGAACAAAGTGTTAGAAAATGGGGAGTTGATGCTGATGTCGAATCAGTTCAATGGAATCCTCATGATTCAAATTATTTCTACGTTTCAACAGAAAGTGGTCGAGTTCATTATTTCGATGCAAGATTCGCTCCTGAGTCATTAAATAAGTCAAAACCATTATGGACATTACAAGCTCATGATTCAGAAATTACTTCAATGGATATTAATCAATATATACCAGGATTAATTGTAACAGGATCAACTGATAAACAAGTTAAAATTTGGAATACTTTAAATAAAAATGGAAATGGTCCTTCGTTACAATCTTCTAGAGATATGGGCGTTGGTAAAGTATTCTCTGTATCTTGGATGCCTGAAAAAGTTAACTGCAGAACTTTGGCAGTCGGTGGAAGCAATGGCGTTGTACAAGTTTGGGATACAAAAAGTAATAACTCTGTTAGAGGAATTGCTAATGAAGATGACATGGAAGATGATGATGACGAATAGAGTATATATAATATAATAACATAATGGAATCTATTGATGAATAAATAAACTAACAAAGTAAATAAAACAACCAATCCTCTATTAACACTTAAACTTCTAAGCTGAAACTTCAGGACTTTCCCAAATACCTTCAGGTACTTTTTCTTCCAATTCCTCCCAAGGTTTCCATTCGAGCATTTTACAAGCTAAATTATATTCTTCACCAGCTTGAACCAGAACTTCTTCAATTAATCCACCACCAATTTTATTCTCAATTTCTTTAATATCTGATGTACTTTCAATTATTGAAGTTCGATGTTTAATTATTCCTTCAACTGATTTCTTATATACACTTGATTCAGGAAATTCTTTAAGAAGTCGTTCGGTCTCATAGTAAATTCTAAGTAATCTTGGTCGTGGTTCTGAAAATTCATGAAGACCTGTAATACCAGTTGTCTTACCTATTTATTTAATATTAATAAATGCTCTCTTTAACCAATCAATATAAATGAAGTGAAGAAGTGACATACTGAGTAAAGGATTTGAGCGATATGGAATATCGACTTTTTCAAAAGAACGGACAACAGTCCTACTTAATGCAAGTACTCTAGTAGCTCTCATTTTAATCTATATATAATCAACCAATTAATTTATTAGAATTAATTCAATTATCATGTATTGTAGATGGTAAAGTTTGAACTCCGATATTCAATCGCTAGAGCCGCGGTAACGAAATGTAAACGATTTGGTTGGTTGAAGCTTCACGTGCACGTGATTTAAGAGGAGGGTAAGTTACCCTACTTTATTTACCTTCCCCTGATTTAAAGTTACTTAGTCGCCATCTCATAGTTGCAGTGAACAGATCTCAACAAGTAGATCTCTTATTTAAATCGATTTAATAGATTTTATTTATACATTAACAAAATGGTTTCCGCTGAATTTCAAGCTGCTGTATGTATTCCTTTTTAATTAATTGATTATATGAATGAATATGAATATGAATGTGAATGTAAAGTACTTCAACATTAAGTAACTCTTGATCTACTTTGTTGGGGTAATTATTTCAATTCAATTCAACTTAATTGTATTCAATTAAATATAATCTAATCAAGCAATTTACTTTTAAATAGTTTACTAATATGTAATATAGGCTGATGCAGTTCAAAAACTTACCAAAAAGCCATCTGATGATGAGCTTTTATCTGTATGTTTTCTTCCTTGAAATGATCTCGTCTCTCTTTCAAAAGAACTGAAATAATCGAGATCGAAGTTGAATTGCTGTTTGATGTTGAATGTGATACTAATATTATATAGTTATACGGTCTTTTTAAGCAAGCTACTGTTGGAGATAACGAGACTTCTAAACCTGGAGCATTTGATTTCAAGGTACGTTCACGTTCTCAAATAACTTACATTTTTAATTTTACATTTACATATTAATAAATTTATTGAATAGGGAAAATATAAATGGGCTGCATGGGATAAACTTAAAGGAAAATCACAAGAAGATGCTGAGAAAGAGTACGTAACTACTTAATTGAATATTTTATTTTAATGGGAATAAGAGATGTTAATTGTTTGGGGAATAGGTATATCGCATTAGCTGAATCTCTTATTGCAAAGTACAGCGCATAAGTTATCTCTATATAAATCGATTAATTCAATGTTCTATTCAATTGCCGTATACGTAACACTTTCTATGAAAAAATGTGAACTGTGGGATATAGAATATACTTTGATTAATTGATTATTTATTTAATATTTGTTCAGTTATTTATTATATTATTTATAGTTAATTTTATTGCAATTTTTAATCTAAGCAATTTATCTTGCAATTGTAATCTAAGCAATCATAGCTATATAAATTGCATAACACCGCACCGCACGACACTATTGGACCCATCTCACTCTTTGCACATCACGTCACATCGCATCGCATCGCATTACATGCTCAAATTAATTAAATACTGATAGTTATGGTTTATTAAACTCATTAATTGAATTTGATGAACTATTAAAATAATGAGGTGGAGTAGGTGGTAATGAGAATGAAGAATTTCTATTTCTGAATGGAATACTTTCATTCTCAAAGTTATATTCATCATCACTTCCACTTCCACTTTCATTGTCATTGTCATTCTCGTTATTGCTATCGTGGTCATTTTCATATTCAACTTCTGATTCATTGGTGCTGTACCCATGTCGTAAAGAGAATTTCAGAATGATTGAATCAGTATACTTTAGTCCATGCGGTTGTGAATGTGCTTGCGACGGTGACTGCATTGCATTCAAATTTTCAAAAGTATCACAAATTGATGGCGGAAGTACAAAGATATCTTCATCGTCATCTTGTCTACCGTCATCATCATTTTTCTCTTTATATTGAACTTGATGTTTATCTTTAACTTGATCTAATTGATCTAATTGAGTAAACGAAAACCTACTCCAAAGATTCCCTATTTCAAATTTACTTGAGATGGGTGATCCAATTGTAGTCGAGCGTGTAGTTCTTGAAGCTTTAGTTACAGTTGAACTTGTTGAATGACGAGGTATTTCATATGGAAGTGATTTCGAATGTACATGGTGAATTGAATGTGAATTATTAGCTGAGTGAATTGAATGTGAATTAGTTGAAGTTGAAGTTGATTGTAAATGTGTACAGTATTGTTCTTTACACATTTGGATCGTGTCGTTTCGTAATTATATTTGATTTATAAATCAAATGGCAATGAAAATAAATGAAAATGAAGTTGATCTCGTGCGGTTCTTGAAATCCTGAATTACTTTACTAAGCAAAACAACCGACTCATGAAATCCAGTAATGAGAAACCAATTGATCGTCAATTGCACGGTGAATAGCAATTCAAGTAGAAGAGTGAAGAGATCAATGAAACGAATCTGAGAGCGGAGGCTGCCAGACGCGCGCTTCAGTTTTTGAATCAGTGTGTTGTAAAGTGCTGCAATTCTGTAACTTTCCTTTTCTTCTCGGTCTGCAGCTGGGGGTCTAAATTCTGACAGCAGCAGTACTGTAGTTTGGCACTTACATTTTACCGCGCTGTAGCTGATGAGCATGAATGGCTGAGTGTGTCTAATTCATTGGACAAATCAATCAATCAAGCAAGCGAGACTCAACTGCTGTACTGTAGTAAAAGTCGGTGTACCGGACTTTTAGGTTTTGGATGTGGCGTGCGGGGTTGACGACTTTACACTTTTACAGTACCTTTTTAACTTTACATGCAGTATATAAATTGGTGAGACTTGAATTGAAGTGCGTTTTGCAAATTGCATCCGGCCGTTTTGTTGAAGGATTTTACATGCAGGTGTTGTTCAATTTGTAAAGACAGGAAGAAATGAAATATCGTGAGATTAATTATTCATAATTAATACAATATAAAATAATGCAATACGATATACGATACGAGATAACCAACCGAACAAGCAATTCAAAGTTCACGGTTCACTTTTCAATCGATCACTCAACAAACAACGCAGCAGATCCGCAATCTTCCTCTACCGATCTATACAGGTGACTATATCTACGATATACCTATTCAATTCATCGCTGCGCTTCATCATCCTACTCGATTCATGTGAACTATACATAAATCACTCTCCTTCACTTTAGGCCTTCTAGTTTACAAATGTAATCGAGTACACTACTGTAGTGAATACGAGTTTTTCAATATATTAAAATGATGATCGACACTCCGGACTTCACATCCAGAAGATCTACAGTGCACGCCCTCACGGAATGCGCACAGAACACGCACGACACTGCACCGACACACACGATACGACATACAGTAGTGCTGAGTGTGCACTCAGTGTTTCTTTAACCGATATTGATCGATTTCCCCCCACTTTTTCTCACTCTCTCCACCATTCTACCTTCCGCACTACTGAAAACTAGTTCATTGCTCAAATAAACAACTAGTTAGGAAGTAATTGAGTAGGTGAACAATTTGATTAACTGATATCGTATACAATAAATTATAATTTACGTGAGCAGAAATATTGTAGACAAGAAAATATTATATATATATATCGTATATAAAATAAATAAAATTATTATTATCAAAATTAAACTATTACTCTCACATATTGTCACATTAAACCAAAAGTAAATTAAGATGCAAATAAAATCATCATTCCACATAAAGTACTAAAAAGATCATTATTTTATAAACGTATAAACAAGTCACGTACATCTTATATATATCACAGTAGCAAAAGAGAAAAACCAAAGCAAAGGCAAAGCAAAGTTCACATATTAGACCCCAAGAAAATGAAAAATTTTAGATATTGACAAGACAGAGTAAACGTATTTAACAAGCGTATTAAGTAAAGTAAAAGCAGATCCCGGATTATAAGTACAGTGCGTATTAAAACAAAGTAAAGAAATTAAGCAATTATTATTATAAGGCAAAAAATCAAATGCAAGTTGAATAGTAAGTGAATTTGTATTGTATGTACTGTAGTATTAGATGTTCACTTCATCATTCCTCGCATCATGTATATTTCATTATTTGCAGTTTGAGTATATTCCAATTCGCCATCTTCATTTGGATTCTGGTGTTGATGTTGATTATAGTGAGGATATTGTGTTGCATTTACTTGTTCCCATTCATACATTCCATTAAATTGACCAACTTGACCATCTAATCCAACAAATTCATTTTCACGTTGCACAAATTGATTTTGTTGTGGTTGTTGCTGTTGTGGTAATTGGATATTCGAATATTGATCTAGAAATCCTGCTGGTGCAGTTAATGGAGAAACGGACTGAGGAGAAACATTGTAACTATGAGTATGATTATTACTACTATTATATAATTCAGAATGATGTTGTTGGTTCATTGGAAATGTATATGATAATCCGTTTAAATTGTGATTATCATGATTGTGAATATTCTCAACATCTTCATCAATTGAAACGATATTATCATTTCTATTGCCATTTTTTAAACCTGAATCATCATATAGTGGAGATACTTTACCACCGGGTAATCTTGCAAATGTAATTGGCGTACTTGGAGTTAATGGAGTTGAAATGCCAGATGCGGATGCATTATTCGATGTAACTGAAGTTAATTGAGGTAATGATGATCCAACACTACTAATGCTACTTGTTGAACTATTTCGTTTTCCTCTAGCTTGTAATGCTTTTGGAACTCTTGAAGCTGCTGATGACCGTCTTGCTCCATTATCGGAAGCTTGTCGTCTTTGGCATTTTTCAAAATGTCGTTTGAGAATATCGCTGCGGCAGAAAGAGTCGGAGCATAAATTGCACGTGTATGGTCTATCGCCGGTGTCTATATACAGTTAATAAATGCTATTCAATAGTAAGTAGCGATATACGTACGTCTTAACATATGCCGTTTTAAATGTTTAGCGTGAAGATATGATCTTGAGCATTGTTGGCATTGGAATTTTCCCAGTGCGTTTTTAATATTAACAGCAGCACTATCAACGACAGTGGACTGAATTGTGTTTGATGATTGAGCATCAGGTGTTTGGTTTGATTTAACAGAAGAACGACGACCGGTTGCAGCAGGAGCCGAACGTTTTCTTGGTGGTGGAGCAGGTTGTAATTTAATTTCAGGTTGATGAACTTGATGTTGAATTACTTGAACTTGAACTCTTGGCTGGAAATGCATTGATTCAATTTCGGTTGATTGATATTGTTGATAGAATTCAGGGAAATTTGATGCAAGTGGTGGTGGTGAGAATGAGTGCTCATCAGGTGTTGGAGCAGACTGTGGTGATTCAAAGGAGACGAGTGAGCTTGAACCCGGTGATTGAATTGGTAATGCCGAATGGATTTCGGGGTAAGTTTGAAATTGAGAGTAGGCTGGCGACTGAATGACTGAGGAATTGGATGTTGACGCAGGTGCAGATGCTACTGAGGTTCGCAGGACAAGGTCATCTGACACTGCGCGAGTGACGAAGAACATTCGAGGGTTGATACTGCCATTGTGCAGTGGCTGTGACGACGACGACTCGGACTGGTTGTGGGAGAAGAAGTCGGAGTTGTTAATGAAGAGTGACGAGTCATCTGCGGAGGAAGGATGTGTGATTGCAGAAAAGTCTTGGTCTTGAGAAGCATGGAAGGAGGCGAGAGAGAAGGAGTCGGCTGTGGGAGAAAAGTCGTGGTGAGATTGCATCGCGGGAGAGTGGTGAGATGGGAGTTGGCTCAGGTGGTGCGGCGAGTAGTGGAAGAAGAAGTCTGCGGGTTGGTCGGCGGAGGGGTCCTGGGCGAAGGACGCGGCCATGGTGGAGGGCGCGGAGGAGGTGGAGGGCGCGGAGGAGGTGGAGCTGGTGATGGCGATGGCGATGGCGATGGCGATGGCGATGGCGACGAAGGCGGTGAGAGAAGGAGGAGAAGAGAAGAGCAGGAGGAGGTGAATGGAAAGCGGAAGGGGTCGGGGGACAACGGCGAGGATAAGATTATAAGCCGAGCAGGGAGCAGAGGCAAGCGACGCGGCGAAGAAGCAACGCGCGAAACAGCAAACAGTCGCGTCAAGTCGCGGTGCTGAGCGTGGGAGACTGAGAGTGCTAGTTCGCGGTGGCGGCAGGTGGTGTCATGGGACAAGAGGAGCAGCTAAGAGCAGCTAGAAGCAGCGCCCTCGCTCTTGCTCCGTCGTGGGTGGTCTCGTGGCCGTCCGGGGAGGATGGCGAGTGCGACACGCGACACGCGACTGCGCATTGTTCGCGGTGCGCGCTCGCAGTGGCGGTGGCGACAGCGCGACACGGCTCAGAGTCTGACATGCGCCGCGCCCACGCCACTGGCCGAGCGTCACGTGTGCACGGCCGCGGAACTTGCCGCTGCGACTGAGAACGAGCGTGCTGCTGGGCATTTGACTGCCTTTGCGTTTTACGTTTTCTTGATGTTTATTGATACATGCTGCGTTCTTTCTAGCAGAGATGAAAGGAAGCAGAATGTAGTGCCTGTGAACTGCAGGTGCTCTGGTGTGCATGTGATTGCGACGCTGTTCTGCCGTACGCATCGCCGTCGACCGTCGACCGTCGACCGCTTCCAAGTTCCAACGCTCCAACATCGCCGTCTCGCTTGAGTTCCGTCAACAGCCATTCCGCATCATCGCCGTCACGAGCCAACCGTAATACCAATAACCTAAATTCCAACACATGCAAACCCAATCAGGTGGCGACATTCGTTTTTTCAGCTGGATTTATCTTTTACACTTTGGTTTTTACTTTCACTTCTCTGTGCAAAACAGTTAAACCTTTTTGACTCGCACGCTCGGCTGCCGCGCTTCCATCCTCGGCGTCCGCCGTGAAAATAGTTTACTTACGTACTGTATAATGAGTTCAAGATAAATGGTAAGTGCTTTGCCAGAGGCGAGAGCGCTGAGCACCGTAATATGTAGACTCATTAAACTACGTGCACTGTGAACGTGTTACGATGCTGTATCACAAAATGCCAATATGGCAACTGCATTTAAGCAGCAGGGTAGGATATAATTGGAAGAGCCGTGTTCGTGTCGACAGTGCAATCGAGACATATAACCACAGTCTACACTCTACAGACAGCAGTCTTATATCGAAACAAGGTCTCAGTCACTCCCGGCAGAGCACGGCAGAGCACGGCAGAGCACGGCAGTGGCTCCGGCGCCTGCTCTCGAAATCCCTATAAGTATTAGTTGCACAGTACAGATACAGTACTATGCAGTCAAAACGTGGCGACATCTCAATCTGCCATGATCGCCGTAAGCACTAGTCGATGGCGGCTGTCAGATTCCAGAGATGAAGATGACTGAGAGATGCGGCATCTGGCGTCTGGCGGTGCTTAATTATTCTTCTCTTCACTGAGTGGAGTCGGAGTCGCAGTCACAGTCGCAGTCGCAGGGACAGCGCTGGACCGAGTCCATCACTTGCAAAAATGTCCAATAATCGGCCTTCTGATTTGCGGACCGAGTTAATTAACGAGCGGACCGAGAGTCGCCTTTGCCCGTTTTGAGCTGTTGCTATTCTTTTAAAGTGTGCGACTGCCGAGTTTATAGTTTTCCACGCGCAAACCCAATCTTCTGCTTGGGCCGTCACGCGGTGCTACCAAAAAGTTGGAAAAAGGTTTGCAAATCTGCTCGCTTCTGCAATGTTTATTACGGTTCTGTCGTTCTGACACAACTGTCACTCTTTCTTTTGGTTTTATGAAGTTCTATGTACTCTCAATTCAGCGCCCATTAATCGACATTTGACAATTAATACATCTGCTGTCAACACCGGCTTCTTCGGGCTCTTCTTTGCGCTTCTGAGGCGCTGACGCCCGAGTGACCGAGTGAAGCGCTTCGCCGCGTCCCGGCTTCTTCTGTGCCGGTGACTTCTGGAGTTCTGAGATCATACACCTCGAGTCCGGAGCCTCGCATTCGTCCGCTTTCGTCCTCTTCTCGCTTCATCGCTCGTTTCTCTCTCTCGCTCTCTATCGCGGCACATGCTCGCCGGGACGCGCCGAAGAGTGGCCAAATGGCGGTGTTATGCATGTTAATTGCTCTTTGGGCTCTCGGGCTCTCGCGCTTTCGCCTCTCGCCTCTGCCTCCGCTTTAGGCCTTTAGCCCTGGTCTCTGGCTCTCCCTCGGACCTGCTATTTACTGTACTGTCGGCATTTATTTACTGTCAACTGTCGATCCCTGCATATCCCTGCGCTCGCTGCGCCCAACCGCCGTCAGCCAGCCTTAATAATCGAATCCTGCCCTCGGACCACGTGCCGCGTCCACTCTTCACATCTTCTCGTCTTCCTTGATTTCCGTTTCCGGCAACTCTTGCACCCTTGTTCTTCCTTCGTGATCGTAAACTCTTCTCCGTGTCGACTCCTCGCTAACCCTTTCCGGCCCGTAGTTCTTCCAGCTCTTCTATAAATCAACACCGCCATTCGCCATCTCATCCGCTTTATGGCTTCCTCCTCCTGGCTCTTGCTCACCCTAGTCATTATAGGCTCACCGAACCGCTCTCGCCTCCGCACCTTACTCGCCAAACATGCACGCACTGCCATTCATTGATTCATACTATAATCTCGCCTACGTACTTCGCTAACACTACTAACCACACGTCAAACTGTCGCTTCCGAACGCCACCCACGCTAAAAAAAACATCACGCCAGAATTTACTCAATTATTCTCTACAGTATAACTCTTCGACTCTTCCAAACTCTCCATTAAGCGATCTTCCACTAACTTACAATAGCTACTTCCTTTCGGTTCGAATTCGACACAAACACACCCACTCCTACGCTTCCCACGCCGCTTTGGTCGCTTACGCCGGCTACTCCTTCCTGTTCTTCTCTATCAAATACACAGCCCAGCATCTCCCTTTCACTCAACTCACTTTCAGAGTCTCGAATTAATTCACAAAACTTTGGTTTGGAAATCAATTCATTAGTTCTTCCGTCATCCGTTACCGTTTTGGCCGCTGCGAATTCTTCCACTGTCATTTTCTTTCTTCTCTCAAACAACGTTTCTTCAATCGTTCCCCTCAATATCAACGTTTCAACAAATACCCCTCTTTTTTGTCCAATCCTATGTGCACGTCTCATTGCTTGTGCTTCAACGTTTGGTTGCCATACCGGATTTACAAAAAACACTCGCGATGCTGATGTCACGTTGAGTCCGTGCGATGCCAAGTTTAAATCCATTAACATTACCCGAATATTCCTCCTTCCTCTTGCTATTCCTAATCCTGGCCCCGCTTTTTCACCGTTTTCATGCGATTTATTCATCATTTCGTCACTTTGATCGCCATTACCATTATCACGATGATCATCTTGCTCATTAAACGCAAGTAAATTGGCAGCTCTAGCGGCAGAATTCAAAGCCGTTGTATAAAAACAATGTTCGATACCAATAATTTCCAAACCTTCACCAAGATAATAAGCAACATCGTCATGTTCATAAAAAATAATAATCTTCTCATCACTATTTTCAACAATTTCCAAACATCTACTTAATAAATATGTTAATTTACTCGAAAGACATCCAATAATATTAACTTTTGCATATTTTGAATTCGGATTTATTTTAATTCCAACATTACCTAATTCATGATGCTGATTACTACTTCCATTTCCTGACATGTTTCCAACTATTGATGATGAAATAATATGTCCTGAATTTGATGATACCGATGCTGTAACTCCTGGCAATTCTCGAATTTTACCTCCAGATTCAGTCCGACTATGTTCTCCACCATTTTTCTTCTTACTTTTATAACTCCCATCACTTGAATAACTACTTTTTTTCTTTTCCTTTGCATTCTTCTTTACTTCATTTCCACTTGAATTTCCATCACCTAGTACCGTGGTATCATTTGTTTCATTTGTTTCAGAAGATGAGGAATTTCCAATATGTTTAAAAGTATCTGTAATAACATCATCAATAATATACCCTTCAACATCTAATCGTTTAATTCCTCTTATAGATTTTTGTAATCCAATAATTTTCGCACCTGACATTACTCCACTATTACCAACTTTGGCATCATATAATGTTTCTGTTTCTTTTGGAATTCCATTTATAACGTATCCTATACTGATTAGTAATGTTTTTTTAAAAAGAATCAATAAAGTGAAGTTTAATGGTAAGTAAATACGCACCCATCTCATGAAAAATAGAAGCAAATCTCCATTCATTATTTTCCAAAGCAAATTTCCCCGCATCAATACTATCATTCAGCATTTTCACATCCTCACTATTAAGTATTCGTTTTGGAGGGACTTCAACTTCAGTTTCTTTATCAATTGAAGGAACCCTTGATTTCAAGCAATTTTCAGCAACATTAATCATAAACTCAACATCATCAAGACTAAAGCCTGTCCAATAAAATGTACTATGTTGGAGATTTGAAACTAATCTTCGTAGTTGAGTTTTATTATTCTTATGAAATAAATAATCTTGATCTGTTCTATCTGAAGAAACTGAATTGACTGCAACGAAAGCATGAAATAAATTAATATTAATCATATTAAAAATTGATGGTTTTAAATCAACTACTCTATGATTTAAAGGTGGTAATTTAACATCAATTTCTAAATCAACCCAACGATGTCTAACCATAACTTGATTTAAAACTCTTTGAATAATTTCAAATCTTTTATTTTCAATAAACGGATTCACACAATATCTTGACCATAAACTTGAATCATTTGTCCATGGTGGTAATAATAAATAATCAGATACTATATGTCCTAATCTTGATAAATCGTTCATTATATTACTTTGTTGTCCAACTATTGAATTTCTCTTTCCTCCACCTGGTGAAGTTGATGTCATTGCTAATTCTAATCCAACGTTAACACCTAATAACCCAGGAACAGGAGTACCAGTTACAGCCCATTTTCTATCTGCATGTAAATATTTAGCAGCATAAGAAGAATTTGTAGAAGATTGACCTAATGAATGACCTTCATCAATTATAACACGTTTCCAACGAGTTAAATGAACCAATGAATCCTCTTCTTTAAATTCATTTGAAAATTGTCGAACTGTCATTAATACCACATCACTTTTAACAATTTCATGAATTGTTAGTTTCCGAAATTTTTTGGAGTTAATAAATGTAATGACATTTAAATAATCTTGTTCAACATGTTTGTTAATTTCTGATTTCCATTGTGAAACTAATGCATCCGGACATAATATTAATGTTGAATTTGTTAAATATACTTTTTTCTTTATAATATTAACAACGCTTGTTCTAGAACTTGCTCTTGTTGTAATATTATATCCAGATTCTTCATATTCATAAAATCCAATATAATTATTTAACAAATTTATAACCTTCGGAGGTAATGAATTTTGATAATATTTCCAAGGTAATCCATATTTATTAATTTTTGAAATACATAATTCAGATAATGAAGGAACATTATCATAATAAATTGGATCATTTATAACTTTATCAGGAACCCTACTACCTTGAAATTTAGTTGCACATATTAAAGCAATGCAAATACAAGTTTTACCAAATCCCATTTCTTCTGATAAGATACCGCCAAAAGTACCATCGAAATAATCCGGTTTTAAATGAACTTCAAATGTATTTATATCAATTGCATATTTATTTCCATTCGCTGCTTTGAAATCATGTAATCTTGGATCCATCATTGGTTCCGGTATTATTTCTTTTCTAATCATTTCTGATACTGTTTCTCTTTGATATACATATAGTTCTGATTTCATTCCTGTAATTTTGCCAGTCATTATTTCTTTGACTATTTCTTCACTGATTAAATCATCCATCTTTGGTATTTCTTTAACAATTGATGAAATACTATTAAACATATCTAATAAACTTGGAACATCTTCATCATTAGGTGGTTCTGGGAAAATAGGTATATGTTCAACTTCGACTACTCCGTTCCATGATTCAGGATTCGTATTAATACAATTTATAACATTTTTAATCTTTTTCTTAACAATGTTTCCCTGCATTGGTAAAAATCTTCTACCTTCAACATCTTTAGGTATCATATAAATTCTTAATCTAGCAGTATTTAAATTCAACATTTTATAAGTAGCTCTTGCAATTAATTTTGAATGCATATAACATAATGAATTTAACAATTCATTATTTAATAATACTTCTCTATAAATTGGTGGTTCAATCCATAACCAACCATCAGGTGCATCTAATCCTGGTGCTAATAATCTAGGAAAATTTGAAATATCTATTGTTCCAATTGGTACTAATCGACTTAAATCATTAACTACTTGTGCAATTTCTCGTTCTCGTAGTAAATCTCCTTCACTCTATTCATTTATCAATATACTTCTTATATTATTATTATTATGATACTAACCTACTTTTGTTCGATGTCGTCTATGAATTGGTCGTTTAGGTGATTCAGTTTTAATAGACACGGCTATAACATAGTGTAAGTCAATACTTTAATATTCATTCATTTCATAAATATAATCAATTGATAAGGTATAACTCACATTGACGCTTCCGTTTAACTCCTCTAGATTTCCCACTTTCAAATATCTCAACAGCTGGTTCTAATGCCATTTTATTATTTTCAACAATTTCATCTTTAATATCATTATCAATTGTAATTGAAGTTGTTAAAGTTGTAATTGAATCCGCAATTGAATTTGAAATTGAAGTTGATGGTGTAGTTGATGTTAATGAAGGTGATTGAGTTGACTGTTCAATTCTAGTTAAATCAATTGTATCTGAAAGTAATTCCGTAGCAGCTATAAGTTGTTCCATTGTTCTAATTAGACTACCGTAACTATGTATTAATTGACCCAAACTCTTCTATATGGATAGTAATAAAGTACTGTATGTATATAATGGATGGCGGGGGTGTTAGTGAGATGGGGTCGTGTGGGAGATATCATTGCGGAGATAAATTGAAATCGGATTGGGAGTTTACTGTGATAGGGGACTTGTTAAGCGCTTGTTTGGTGATGAAGTTTTGATTCATTCAACATTTAGAAATTATTTAGATCAATATATTACATCATATAATATCGACATTGATATTTAATTTATGTTGTTTTATAATTCAAAATGACGGACTCTCGAATGAGATCAACAGTTCACGTGTGTACGTAGCTCTTTTCCTTTCCGTTCTGTTTCTCTTTTCTGTTTTGAATCAGATTCAAAAGCCTTATGAAGAGGTTATTTGAATATTGAAACGAATGCTAATGAATTGATATAGCTGGTCTAGATTACTCAGTCACCGCTGAAAATTTACATTATTCATTTATACCATTTGGTGATATAATTGATATTACATTACCTAAAGATAATAAATCAAGTATGTGCCAGTTCACCTCTCAGATCACATAGCTCAAGTCAAGTACACTGTACTAACATTATGTTTTGTTTTTTAATGAATAGAAGAGCCACATAAAGGATTTGCATTTATTGAATTTGAAAGTCCAAATGATGCAGAATCAGCAGTTGATAATATGAATTATTCACAATTAAATGGTAAAATAATTCGTGCTTCGATTTCTAAAACTAAGAAATTAGGAAATGGAAAAGAGAATGCAGGTGGAGAGTTTGATATTAGAAACTCTAAGGTTGCTGGTACGTATTTACAAAATTTAACTACGGTTGGTAGGTTGAGCTGTGCTAATTTGATGTGTGTATATGTAGTGTGGAATGATGAAAGTTGGATGGAAGAGCGAGTTGATGAAGATGATAAAATGGCGATTGAAAATGGGAGTGGAATTGAAGAAGATGCAATGCAACAAGTTGAAAGAAGCATGACTGGTCCTCAAGATGATTAAATTTTTGTCACATTATAAGATGCTTTGTGTATAGAGTTAAAGAGTGGATGGAAAGATCGTGTGATATCTGAGTTAGTCATGGAATGGAATGGCGTTTTGATTTATGTAATATAGTGAACTGTACAATACAACGAGAAAATTATTCCAACTTAACTAGGCTTATTTATCTCTCCTTTCAGATTACCATCACAATGGGTCCTGTACAAGCTCCTTCACATGTTATTTAAATCAAGATATGTTAAATGAATTTGGTTTAATTAAAATTTAAAATAGATGAGACAAAATAAATGATGAATGAACAAAAATGTAACTTAATATTTATATTTATATAATATTATATTAAGTTGGAATTTTTGAATTTATTTCTGAATACGGTTGACACGAACCTATTTAATTGTTAGTATAAACTGATTGAATGCGAGGAGTAAAAGTGTGGATATGGGAACGTACTGAGGGGTCGTATGCGAACTGGTAAGTAGTAAATTAGTAAAAAATTCATATTTTGTAATAGATTGATGTGAATAACGTACCTTGTGGAAAATAGCAGCACCCGCTGCACCGAGACCGGCAAAGAGAACAAAGACTGCCGCAATGTTAATAAACCCATCCAGAGGAATATCACCTAATTAATTTCCATATTTCTTGAAATTAAATAGTAATTTAAATGGTGATGAACATACAAAGAGGATATAATTCAGCTGGAATACTCTTCCATTTAGCGAGCTTGGAAGTAACTTGAGCTTCCGACTTTCCGGGAGCAGCCTTTGATGACGAGTGTTAGATTCTATCTGATGTAAAACATACGATTTACATGATTCAACCAACAATATAATTTAAATAATTTCGTAAAAGTAAAATTCGTGTAATTTATCGTATTAGATGATATAAACATTGAACTTACAGATCGAAGAACCATGCTTGACCGAACATTGTTGATCATAGTAGCGCGCATATTAATAGCAGAAGCAGCACGAATGCTAGCAACAGTTGAAGGACGCATAGCTGAGATAATTGAAGCACGCATTTTCGAATATTAAAATGAATATATATTTACTGAGAATATAAGTCGGCTTTAATATTCTATCTGATTGTGATTCTTCGAGATCCGTTAAACGATTATGGTGGTCTGCTTAATTCATTGCGGCTTTTCAATCAATCCAATCATTGGTCGGATTATGCCCTAACCTTGATTTGAGATGCGGCCAGCTTTCAATAAGCAGTATTGTTTATCAAAGAAATGAATATACTGTAACTATTTTATTTACGAATATATTATGTTACTCATTATTTATAGTACAGAAATCAAAAAAAAGTACATGTCGCGCTTGATATTTTACCTGTTATTATTGGAATCAAGGCGCGACTCTAATTGCTTTACAAAATATTAACTATAAGTACAGAACGAATCATTGCCGTCATGCATTTCATCTTTCAGTCACCACCATAGTTGTCGTTGTCGGTAATTTCATTGTGGTGGGAGTAAGTTAAGTATTACTGGAGCATGAACAACACCATGTTTTGGACACAGATCATATCTTAATATAATAATTGGAAATTGAAATTGACAAACAAAGAAGTGAGGATTATCAATATATTGACTGTGCGCGTATCTTTTAGTTAGTTAGCTGTTAATTTTCAGTTTTATTTCAATAATTTATTCAATATAGATTCTTGATATACATACGATGTTCGAAATTGACATGGCCACTGAAACCAGTGTTTACAAGATACAATATTACTTGACATGTCGATGCGCTCAAGGCGGCATGTGATTTGATTATTTGATTGTTGAATTAATAGATTTTGTGGTTGTGATTGCAAATTTGAATGCGCTTGTGTTGGTGATAGTGATTGACTTGCAGAATATTCATGAGTCTGCATAAATATTGCTGAAGTCATAGGAGAGAACAATCGTGTCTCGAGATGCCTTGCGTGGCACCATGACTCGATTAGAGAGTCGACTTCATTGTTGGATAGTGCGACTGATAACTTGAAGCTAGATGGAAAGAATAAACGAAGAAAGGAAGAAGAAGAGGAAATGGAAGGAAGGAAGGAAAGAAGGAAAAGAAAAAAAACGGGACAAAAGTCTTCACCAGGGCGACGCCACTGATTTATGGTCTTCCTTCGGCCGCTTGTGGATGGTTCAGAAAACATCGATTGAGGTTACATGTATGCAATGATCCTGTGCCGGTGTGTGTCAATCAATGCACGTGTTATGCTACGCGCGCGTTGTTTGATTTAGCTCGCTTGCTTATTTGAGTGAAAGTTTTCGGCTTTTATTAGAGCGACGGTAAAGTGGCTGAGTTTACTGAATAATCATTCAGCAAATGCAGGTGTTTGATTCTCAAGCGAAGCATTGTCTGTGCGTATTTATGTGCACTTTGTTCCTGCTCTTAACCCCTAGTTTTAGGTAGGTACAGATTTGAATACAGATGACTGTCCTTGAGACCGTTAATGAGCTCGAACCTCACCTTGATCAACTGTAACAACCGTAGGAATAGTAGTTAAGAATACTGTACATGTTTACTAATAGTTTAATTTTTAGAACGGTTAGTAGTTGAGGCAGTTATAAAAGTATCTTTAACAGACACACCTGCTATTTGTTAGAATACTCTTGTTTGTTTAATTACAGTACGAAACAAGTACAGCACTGTAGTAACTTGTCATGTACGTAGCTTATTTAAGATTAACATGCACACTGCCTCAAGGACTCAGGTTTTTATGATGGCAGATGGATCTGCACCACGTGGCCAACTAGCGTTGTGCGTTTTGACTTGAAATAATAGTCAATTGTATAGTGAGGAGTTGTTAGTTGGGGGCGTGGAATCATAAGGCGAGGAGTTGAGAAAAGGAGGCGCGGACACAAACTTGCAGATGACGTTTGACATGATGTAGAGCAAGATTCGAGATGTGGCCCATGCCTGTGCGAAATGCCACGAATTCTGTGGAAGGTCACACAAAATGTTGTGTAACAAGTTGACTTGATCTCACGGTGATTGAATCCGCAAGATCAACGGCGAACGGTTCATCTTCAAGAGAGTCTTGACGAACGGTTGAACACAAAGCCTATTACCAATATTCACAATCTCAACTCGAAATAATAAAAAATATCATTTCTCGTAGCGACACATTGCAATACTCCACCAATGCATCAACAGATCACGAGTGTCTCATAATCTACCGCCATGTAAATACAGCTCTTCAATTTGAGGCGCTTTTCAAACCCGCGCGCATATTCAACGCCGCTACTCACTTTACACTTTCACACTTGAGTATTGTACTTCTTCCATATTTCTGATTCGTCTCGGATTATTATTCGTTGTCTCACTTGACGTGCATATTAATCTTCTATCTTGCGAGATGGCGGATTTGTTGATGGCTGGTGGTGATGGTTGTTCGAGTTGTGGTGGTTGCCTCACCGTCGCGGGGAAGTTGGCTGAGCCGCATGAAAGTAAACCAACGCACGCGCGTTCAGGACTTTAGCCTGCCACAACATCTTTACCGACGTACCACGCAGGTTCACGATTCATGCACTCATACTGCAATTCACATAACCATCAACAAGCCCCTAATTTGCCACTTATCTGCAAATCATATACTACGACATTTACATCGCCTCATATACGCGTAAACTTGCTTGTTAAGGAATCAATCCACCAAAACGCGTTTGAATATGGGGTCGAATGCATGCATGCACCTAGGTTAGGCTCAAAAACTAGTCAGGGACAACTGCATAAACGATTGATTTACTTAGGCGACAGATTTCAATCTTAATTTGTTCAATTAGGAAGTCACTGCCGCGTCCCATCATCGTGATCGAAGAGCTGTGTCTTGCGGTAATGAACTAATGTTGGTTGAGAGGGTTGGGGCATTGGACAAGGCGTCGCGATTGATCTTGCGCTGTATTCATCGATTTCATGTCTTGATATTCCAAACACCCGAATCACGTAGTCCTAAGACCAAACCCCATAGGAGAACTCAAAACTGTGCTCATTCAACTTTTTCTCAACTCCGCATGGCCACAGACTAACGTGTACGACATTTCACCATTTCACATGTGGATTCAATAATATCGACAAAATTCGAACAGATTTCCACGAGGTTTAGACTGAAGATTTATTGAGAACGTGTTTGGTGTTAGTTTGGGAAAGGAAATCGTAGACTGTGGATTGAAGTGACGTTTGAATGATTGAATGATTGAACAATTGAGAAATGAGTGTTCGTGGAATGCTGCAGCCTGTACAGCGATCAATATGTTCTTCAACTACATCGATACTCTTAAAGCCATTTACTAATAATGTGCGAACCTCAGCACTATTGAATACTACTGCAAATGTTAAGCTATGGAGTCGAGAGTTTAGTTGGAATACAAGATCAACAACGGTAAGACCTTTCTTGAATTTGACTCGACACACTAGTTTAAGGAGTGATATCGTTATAGTCAAAAGATGCAATGAAAAATTTCGTGAATTAATATATAATTCAATTCGAAATACATCTACACAAACTGCATCTACACATACATCAGGTAAACACTCTTCATTGGAAACAGCTGATGCATCGAGTCATTATATATCAGATCGACAGCTAAATTTAACTAAACCTCGATCTATTGCAAAATTATCAACGAGTAATACTACAGATAATGGCAATAATAAAACTGGAGATGATTCGAGTTCTCATGCTGTTGAAATAAATGATGTACGAATAGGTGATGTTAAACGGCTATTTGGATTAGCTAAACGGGAAGCATGGGCGTTAGCGGGTGAGCTCAGGAAATTTTATTTTAACGAGAAATAATTGAGCTAATGATTTGGTATAGTTGCGTTTATTTGTTTATGCATTTCATCCGGTGTTGCATTATGTGTTCCATATGCAGTTGGAAAGATTCTAGATATAGCAGGACGATCACTTGACTCATCAGCATCACGAGATAGTAATGATAATAAGATATTAGGATTGACTTTACTTCAATTTAATCTTGCGCTTTTTTCAATATTCACATTTGGTGCAGCAGCAAACTATGGCCGTGTATATATTCTACGGGTAGTAGGAGAACGAGTTGTCGCACGACTTCGATCAAAGTTATATAAATATACAGTTCAACAAGATGCAGGGTTTTTCGATGCAAATAAAGTTGGAGATTTGCTTTCAAGATTTTCAAGTGATGCAAATATTGTTGCGAAATCATTAACTCAAAATATTGCAGATGGTTTAAGAGCTGTTATTACTGGCACTTCAGGTCTTGTAATGATGGCTTGGGTAAGTGTTGAGTTAACCGGTATTATACTCGCTGTTGTTCCGCCTATTGCTATTGGTGCTTATTATTATGGAAGGAGAATTAGAGATATTACGATAAGATCGCAAAGATCATTAGGTACTTCTACAAGAGTTGCTGAAGAAACTTTAAATAATATTAAAAATGTTCAAGCGTTTTCAGGCGAAGTTACTGAATTGAGGAAATATAATAGTCAAGTTCGGAATATTTTTTCAATCGGAAAAGAAGAAGCTTTGCTATCTGCTGGGTTCTTTAGTGCGGTACGTGTTCGTTCTATAATAGAATTTTAAATAAAGCTAACTGAAATACATAGACAAATTTGGCAGGAAATCTTACAGTTTTAACAGTTCTTTCAGTTGGTACACAATTAGTTTTACGTGGGGAAATCAGTATAGGAGATTTATCATCATTTATGATGTATTCAGCATACACAGGAAGTGCCATGATTGGACTTTCATCATTTTATAGTAGGATGATGAAAGGCCTTGGAGCAGCTAATAGAGTATTTGAATTAGAAGATGCACAAAGAGAAGTTAAAAGTACAGTAGGTACACCTGTTGGAATACATGCCAGAGGTTCAATTGAATTTAGAAATGTGGTATTTGCTTATCCTACAAGACCAATGTCAAGAGTTTATAATGGACTATCATTTAATATACCAGCTGGTTCTAATATTTGTATTGTGGGTCCTTCAGGTGGTGGTAAAACTACAATAAGCCAACTTTTACTTAGATTTTATGATCCACAAGAAGGAGAAATTTTGCTTGACGGTATTAATATTCGAGAATTTAATATACAATCACTTAGAAAATCAATTGGATATGTTGGACAAGATGCAGTTTTATTTAGTGGAACAATCGCAGAAAATATTGCATATGGCAAGCCAAATGCAAGTCAAGAAGAAATTGAACAAGCTGCTAAACGTGCTGATTGTAATTTTATTTGGGAATTTCCAATGGGACTTGAAACTCAAGTTGGACCTAGAGGCGCACAATTATCAGGAGGACAAAAACAAAGAATAGCAATTGCAAGAGCATTAGTTAGAAAATCCAGAATTTTAATTTTAGATGAAGCAACTGCTTCACTTGATGCAGAAGCAGAAACCTCAGTTTCAAATGCTTTGAAAGAAGTAATGTCGGATAATGAATATACTTCAATTTCAATTTCTCATAGATTGACCGCTATTAGAAGAAGTGATTTTGTTGTCGTTTTGGATGGACAAGGGAATGTAGCGGAAGTTGGAAAATTTAAGGATTTGGTCGCGGATGAAAATAGTTATTTCATGAGGGTATTGACGTGATGAGTTGGGAATGAGAACGAAGAACAGAACAGAGTGGCGAGTTCTGATGTATATAGAATACCACATACATTACGTAAATGTACACATACTGTATAGAAGTATACATGAAACAGCAAAGTTGAGACTCTGTTTTCGGAAAATGTACAGTATTCTGATAAGCAAACGCGACCTCCGACAATACTCCGAAGTTATCACATATTATTCACGACCTGGACCGTCATTAGGCTTCATGAATTTTGCTCACGTGGTAAGTTCTAAACGCGGTGAACAAGAACTGCAGTAAGTTTTTTGTTGTATGCATGCGTCTAAGCGCGTATCAGTATACAGTGTACTCTATCAATAGGCAAAATGTCCCAAACACACCATTCGGAGATGAGATGCTTCAGTACTCTGCTGCCGTTTACGTAGGCGAAGACGAGTCGAGACGCGATCTGCGCGTTAACTCCCAAACGAAGTCCCAACAAGGCAAGATGAGGAGAGTCATCATTTCATTGTTGGATGGTACGATTGTACTGTAATTGCAGTGCGTTGGAAGTTATATTTGAAGGCGAGTTGAAGATTGGAAGAGAGTACTCTTGGAGTATTGATCGAGTCGTTGAGGATTTAATATCGTAACTTGAGTTTGCTGTGCTATCGTGAATAATCCAATTAAGAAACCGGAACCGGACGCGTCTGGACTGGACGCGAGACCTCGCCGAAGCAAGCCGCCACCGCCACTACTCAGCAACCTCACACCTATCCACTGAGGTCTACATCACTCACTTTTTATTTATTTATATATAGCTATATATACTTAACAAGAATATCTACAAGAGAATATAAATATACTGCTGTTTATCAATCAGTTTATTAACGATGGCATTCTACAGTCCAGCGCAACATCCACTTGTTCGAAACGCTGCGCGTCAGTCACCGTCACGCGATGCACATGGTCCAACAGGACATCAATCGATCGGAACCAGCAATGTTAGAGATGCAAGACAAACTTCAATTAGTGGATGGTCATCATCAGGTGAATCTTGGGGACAAGGTGGCTTTGCATCTGATGAAGAATGGGTATTATTCTCTGCTGGAAATGAGTCTTCTATTTTAGATGATTTGGCGGGCGATGAAGATGAAGGTGAGGACGAGGATGAAGATGAGGAAATGGCTAAAACTCCAAGACCGGTATGTTTAATTTTTTGAAGTATTCATTGACTTGCTTAAGTGCTAACTGTGGTAGACTCCGATACCCACTGGACCAGGTGTATTCAGATTCCGATCGCATGATGGAACAGGTTTCATTTCATCAATGACACCTATATCGAGTACTTTGAATGAATCAACAAATAGTGCACCACCAAGTACATCAATTTCATCAAGATATCAAGCAACATTACATGGAGGATTGACACCATCATATTCAAATTCAGAAATTAACAGTCGGGTAAATGCATGGAGATTAGATCAGTCTGAACAATTAAGAAGGGAATTACAAAGATTACAAGATGCGCAAGATGAAAACGATGTATTCATTGTACACGATTCGGGAGAGTTGCTGTTTAATTGGAGTAGTACGAATCTACAAAATGCTGAAAGTGAAGGTGATAGTGGCGGTATCGTGGATGAAAGTGTTGGAACTGAAGTTACTGATGCAGGAGTTGCTTCATTTACAACATGGACCGAAGAAACCGATAACTCAAGAACAAGTGGTAATCAACGTGAGAATGCACCAGTTGGATTAACAGAAAGTTCATTATCAGCTCATAATAGTATTATTGAAAATCAAGTTCGAGAATCTGATAGGCAGAGTTTAGTTCAACGACGATTTAACTCATTTAATATAAGATCACCGTATCAAAGACCGAGGAATAATTCAACAACATCAACAATTAATGGAACTATTGAAAATGAGGATGATAATGATGTTAATGGAGGACTTTGGCAGAGAATCACTAGAAAAGTTATTCATGATATTATGGGGCTTGAAGATGATGTTATTGATGTTTTATTTGGTGATAAATTTATTGATCCATTAACTGAACATTCAACTGATTTACAAGCAAATACAAATGCCGCACGTATAACAAGAGGAAGAGGTAGTGTCAGAGGAAGTACTAGAACAAGTATTAGAAGAAGTGATCGTTCAGTAAGTTCTTCAATGATCAGTTCAAATAGTAGGAAATATTGGGAAGATAAGTTAATTGTCAGACTTGGAAGTGAAATGGCTGTTAGGTGTTGCAGGAATTACGGGAGTATTGAAATTTATCATGGGCTATTTGTGTGATGGATGGATTGGTATTGGTTTTGGCGTTGGAAGATTTAAATGGAGTAATATGGCGGAGTAACGTTAAATACAATAATAATATACGAATGTAAAGTCAAATGTACAGTCTTATTATCATTATGCAATGTACTAGTAAAACCTTTTATTGCCGCTAAGCAACCAATTTATAAGATGGTGCCAGCGTCCCTGATATAATATAACAACAATAAAATTTTTTGATAAAATGGCACCAACATCCAAACCACCAACTTTTTGAACAAACAAAAGCGAGTAATTTAGACCTTGAAACCACGTGAACGACGACGACCACGAGCTTGCTCGAACTTGCGACCAGTTGAGAGGATCTTGGGGACCTTGTGCTTGTGGGGACCGAAGCCGAAGCTCTTGACGGCCTTTCTGGCGTTCTTGGGACCCCGGAGAAGAAGAGTGTTCTTTCCAGTGGGGGCACGGAGAGCAAGTTGATCGAGGGTGATGATCTCACCACCAGCCTTAAGGATGCGCTCCTTGGCACCAGCGGTGACCTTGAGGGCAGCAAGGGTGAACTTAGGGAGGTCGCTGAGGACACGGTTGTCATCAGTGACGGTACCGACAACGACGATGATCTTCTCCTTGTTGGCGTCGTTCTCAAGAGCCTTGATGATACGGTTGACTGAGACGGGAGGACGGTTGACCTTGCTCAGGAAAAGTCGGTGGAGGATGATGTTGTTGAACTTGGCACCAGTTCGGCCTGCAGGAATGAGTTAGCGCTATTCAGTTGATAAAATGAGTTCGTCGTTCAGTCGATTGTTGGTGCGGTTGGTTGCAGAATGTTGTCGCTCAATGGTCATAAATATGCCATGAAGTTTGCGAGTAAATATGTTTAATCCAATAACCTCCACAGCCATAAAACAATCACGTCCGAGAAATTCTTTTAACAGTTCAAAGCTGATAATTCACTATAATCCAACAATGCAATCCAAGCAACTGACACAATCACATAACCAATCGACGACAAACCAGTGAAAACAAGCACAAAGAACTTACGGGCTAGGAATCGGTAGAGCTTGACAAGGAGCTTAAGGTAAGCATTGTCGGAAGCGGGAGCAGCACGGTGGCTGCTCTTGACGTGCTGTTTCTTCAGCAAATCGATGGCCATTTTTAATCGATTCCCGTGTGTGCTGGTGAAAGACAAATGAGAGAGAGTTGAACAAAAGAGTGTCGACGAAGCAGTAATTTTGGCGTAGCCGCAGACTCGCTCACACTGAGACTGCCCAGACGCCTCCCAGCGTGACCGCAGCCGCGGATGAGCCGCGCCGCACTCCGCGTCGTCCACAGCAACGGCCGGGTAATGCCGTAGCAGTCACGCTGAGCTAGGGTTTGAGCCGCACACTCCAAGCTAGGGCTAAAGGCGTCTGCCGCGTCACACACAGAGCGTCTTGTGTGTCACGCTCTTTGATGCTCTGCACAGAAGTCCCTTTACGGCAGTGCCAAAACACTGCTATATACTGCCGCGAATGCCTCTGCGTATCTAGAAACTGCAAATCGAATAATTGCACAACAGCACACCCTACACAAAGATCACAGTTTACCTTCCTAACTTCCTATATCAAAGCTACCATTCCAACGCGCTACAAATCTACTATACATGCCAAACAAACAATAATAAACCAATAACGACAATGAAATAAATGAACAAAAGTACCGTAAATTTAAATAAAAATTAAAAATGCAAATGTGAATGAGAACTTCTTACTCGAACTTTGAGTAATTGAATGCAATATAATTAACAGTGATGCGAATCTAATTAGCATTAAATTCTGTCTTGTAGATTTGTGGATGAAAAGGAATGTTGAATTACTTCATTAAGAGATCTTTAACCACTTCGTAGCTTAACCAACTACTAGCCATCGAAGGTGCAACTTTCTATAAAGCATATATTAGTCTTACGTCATTATAATAGACTAGTGTAATAGAGATAACATACCAAGAGATTAGCTGAGAGTCCTTTATATAATCCAAATGGCCTGCTGAATGTTAGTACATGTCATTATGTCTAATAAAATACCATCAACTTATACGCACCCTTCCTTCTTTGTAATCTTGATGATAGCATCAGTAACAGATGCATATTGGAATCCCAAATCCTTCATAGTGTTAACCTGGAATCGTCGTCTCAAGACATCAAATGGATATGCTATAAGTTATCATATTAGCAATTATCCCAATTAACAATTTGAATATGATCACATACTCAGAGTTTGCGCAACAGCTCCACTAACAGCACCGCAAAATAACTTTCCAATAGCACTAACATTTCCTTGCTCATCAGCCACAAACTCACGCATACTTTCATATACAGCGAAGTTAAGACCGACGTAGGGAGCAACACCAATAATAGTTGGAACAATTCCTCTATATAATGCAGTTATTCCGCCTTCTGTACGGTATAAATCTTTAGCAGTTGACCACATTCCTGGTGCATGTGCAGGGTCAACATGATGTGCTGATATTGATGCTGTTTGAATTGATAGTCGAGTTCGTACAATATCTAATGGATATGTTGCTACAACTGAGGTAACACCTGCCATTGCACCTGCGCAAAGTCTTCGTGGTGTATCTAATTCAGTCTTTCCTGGTTCCATAACTAACTCTTTATAAATTGTATAACTACTGTATTGAACCGCACTATAAGGAATAATTCGAATGCAATTAATACCATTTCCACGCATATAACCTCTCCAACCTTCTTCTTTCCACATTCTACCTAGAGTACCAGCAACACCTTGATAATTAGCTGATCCAGGACCTTGTAATTGCATAATAATCTTCATTCGCTCAAATGGAGACACAACTGTTCTAGATACTGCACCAGCAACGCCACCTGCCACAAATGCAGCTACTGTAGGTTTAGCAAAATAACTTTTAACATTACTAATAAATGATGTCGATTCACTTGTTATTTTTGTTGGTGTATTTTTTGAACCGTACACTGTTAGTGTAGAAACTTGTGCCGTTGTTGACGTGTTCGTGGTACTGGATTGCTCCTTTGCCGTACTTGACGATAAACTCATATTTAATAAACTATATATTTTTTATAAAGTCGATTATACATTAAAAATATATCCAATATGTAAATGACCAACTTGAAATAAGTAAATTGTAGAAATGAATGTGTATAAAGAATGGAAATGCGGAGTAGATAATGCACGCGGTAAATAACCGTTTTGAGTTGTGCTCGTCGGGAAGATGGATGAGCGGTTGAATGTTACTGCGGCGTTGTGGCCGGTTAGTTGAAGACTTGAAGTTGTGGTCTTGGAGATGGTTAAATTAGTTGTTGATTATGATTTTGTTGATTAACCGACAAACCGACAATTATGGTTTATACATTAGTTAGAATATCTATATCCAGTCAATTGAGTAGAAGTTGTGCGAGAAAAGTTGGAGCGGTGCAGAGCTGCTCACTTAGCCGGGTTAAGGGGTACTCCAAACATTGCTCACAGATCTGAACCAGATTCGGCGATAAGCTATTTAAAGACTCAGTTGATCTTATATGTGACTAACTATGTATAAAACTACAACACTTATATATTATTTAATCATTTTAACAATAATTTTATATTCATAATGATTTTTTAGTAGATATCTTCAAATCTATACTGTAACTATAATCTACAGACGTGTTCATATCTTGTCTGAAATACTTGTCAAACCAATGATTGCATGTATGCAATTCCATTAATGTTCTTTTATTATCTTGCAGCTAAATATGCAAGATACTGTACAATAACAAAAGAACATTACTCAGTTTTCGCTTGTTTCTTTGAAACAGCACTCATAATTAATACTCTTTCTTCCCAAACCATCATTAACACCACTAATACCGCCAAGAACACTGTAATTATCATATCCATCCATTTTGTAACTGATCCAATAACAAATTTCATTATACTAAATATTACTGTTGATAAACCTAATACTCGGATTGTTGGATATGAATCTCGACGTGATAATGGGAATAATGATGTTGTTGAATGTGATGTATCGGAGTGAGTTACCAATGAATCATTTTGATGAAAATATTGAGCAGTCCAAATCACACAAGTTAAAATTCTTAATGATAGATTAATCATATTAACATAAACTAAACCAGTTGCACCAAGACCTAATACTCTCATGAAAATATATCCAGCAATTGCAAATATAGCAGAGAATCCAATCATATAGAAACTTTGTTTACGAACTAATTGAGGAGTTGCAATTGACTGTATAAAAGCTTCTAAAACTCCATTAAGTGCAAGAAGTGGAATATAATATGTATATGAACTAATAACTGATGGAGCAACATCTGATGCAGTCGACCACCATTTTGAGCCTACAATAAATGAAAGTAAAAATGGCGCGGATGGTGGTCCAAATACACATGCAAGAATTCCAATTTGAAAATATACTCTGAGAATTGTTGTTAATGTATCTGAAGCAAGTCGTAAATTAGTTGATGTAAGTGGTGGTGAAAGTAATTTTGAAAATAACGCACGGACAGTTTCTTCAACCGGGAAGAAAATAAGACGTGCAATTAGCGATCCATAGTTTGCAGTTAATGCATAAATACCTTGCTCGGCAATTGTTGTAAAATAGCTTGATAATAGCTTATCACCTTCAGTTAAATAATATTTAAAGACAGTTTGCAACCAAAGTGAGGATGCTAATTTCATTGTTGGTCTATGTAAATAAAACCATGGAGCTTGAGAAAGTGTTTCTTCTTTCCAAATTCGATGAGGTAATACACCATTTTCTTTCCCTCGTGTTGTTTCCCATACTAATAAAAAATATAATCCTGTTAAAACTGCACTATATGCAAGCTGGCCTAATGCAAATGCTAAAGCACCAGTTTCTTCACGAGCAGTAACTGTGAGTAAAAATGTAACAATACATCGTACAGCAACTGCACCGGATTCACAAATTGCACGTAATCGATACTGTAATTTATATTGAGCCAAAGCAAACATTGACTCGGATAATAACTCAATAACGCAAGAAATGCCGTAAATTACCACTGCGGACTTGAAATATGGTAACGAGGAAACTGCTTCTGACGCTCCATAGAAATAATACCACAAACAACTTATTAAAGAGAGTGGCATTCCTAAAAAAAATGGAAGATAGCCCGTATTGACAACGCTTTGCGCAATACCAGATACTGTGTTTTCAACTACCCCGCCCTCAATACGAAAGGTGTCGGGACGGGGGCTTATGGTTTGTCGTTGTAACGCAACGCGAATTGGTTCTCTTGAAAAGATGAGAATTGAAGTTGATAGTAACTCAAGTTGAGCAGAAGCACCTAATAAATCCGGTAAAATAAACCGTAAAAGCACTTGATTGAGTGCAAACGTAACAACTTTTGAAAACAATTGCAGTAAAATGAGAAACGATGCTCCGATCGCGGAGTGCTGTACAAGAGTATTTGGATCGTCGATTGATTCTGGACTTTTGGCAGATGTTAAACCAGCAGGAGGAGGAACAACAATAGTAGATGTTCGTCGACCATGTCGCTTAGTGATTGTGGATGAGCGCGGCCGGCCACCAGAGGAATCTTGATACGCGTTCATGATGAATCAGAGCTCAGAGGAGGACGCGAAGGCGAGCTTGTACACAGGCAGATGTCTAAGCCATCAATTGACTGAAGCAGCAGTAGAGGTAAACAAACACACGGGCGCAGTAAACGGCCTGGAGGAGAAGTGGGAAGCTGGAAATGAGATATTTGGCACGGTTAATTCAGGGACTTTGAATCAGCGTTGCTCCAATCCGCTTCCAAGCATAGGATTCAGGAGGCGACATGCGGCTGACGACAGGGAGGTGCACAAGTCCCGTTTTTTTTCACGGGCAAGTGTCAGCACAGTCAGGGTTTGCGGCGGAATGACAGACTTCCGTTGGGAGTTTGGGGGCCAGCGGAGCTGGTTAAGTGTCTTCGGAGATGCTGGAGTCGAGTTCCGTCGCACAAGCGAATACTTACTGAGCGCGTGGATTAATCGCCACTGAAGAATATAGCAATACATACCGTAGTAAACAAAAGCGAAATGCCGTGGAAATACAATAGAGATGAATCGTCTGGCGCGAATTAGATCTGAAGACGACTGGGGAGATATGAGGCCCAGCAGAAGATGAAGAGCTGAGACTCGGCGGGGAAGACATACGTTACTCACACGCAGTCCACGGGGGCGATTAACAGTTGCTGAAAGGTAGCGGGACTTGGCCTATATTTCATAATAAATAGCAAGGATAATCTACATTGTAAAGAACAGCGCACCCCACAAAAGCGTGAACAGCACAGTACAATATGGCGGAGGTGGAGAAGCCGGGGATATTCCGCATTGGGCGCTTCCCGGAGTTAGCGCCTAAGCGGCGCCCAGATTATCTGACAAATCAGATCGACGCTGGGAGCCCTATTCTGCGCGCCCCAACCCTATTCACAGGAAAGCCCAGCGTCACACTTCTGCCGGCGATTTACTGCTCTTGCCATCTAGATACCTAGCCTACTTTTCTTTTCCATCTCCACGGCCCCGATATCTGTTCGATCCTGAGAGTAGCTGCAAAAGTCTACTTCTACTGCTTATATTCACCATGAACTCCCTCCGTCTGTTCCGTCCCGTCGCGTCCGTGTCGCGAAGCAACGCCGTGCTTCCTGCGCTTTTTGCCCGCGCTTATCACGCAAAAGATATGTACTCCGTTCTTCTGGTGTTTATTCTATTTCTTTCGAATAGCTGATACTGACATCTTCTTCTTCACTGCTCGATCACTACAGCAAGCCCCGTAATGTTGGTTCCATGGATAAGAACGATCTCAATGTCGGTACCGGCTTAGTCGGTAAGTTTTGCTCTTCTCATCCCAATACTACTATTTTGCATATTTGATAGACTAACAAATACTTTTGATAGGTGCTCCTGCTTGTGGTGATGTTATGAAACTTCAAATCCGTGTTGACGACAATGGAATCATTTCAGATGTTAAATTCAAGACTTTTGGATGTGGAAGTGCTATTGCATCTTCATCATACCTTACTGAGCTTGTTCGGGGAATGTCACTTGATGAAGCTGGTCAAGTTAAGAATACAACAATCGCAAAAGAACTTAGTTTGCCACCTGTTAAGTTACATTGCTCAATGTTAGCTGAAGATGCAATCAAATCTGCAATTAAGGATTATAAGTCTAAGCGCGCAAGCACAGTTTTAAGTGGTCAACCATCAGTCGCGTCTGTGGCTCAGGCTTAAGCTTACACGCTTTCATTTATTATCTTATGCATCTTTTATCGTTTTTTATTTTTTATGGTTTTCTTGATTCTCAACAACTGTGATTTCGTATTTTGTATACCATGAATCATAAATTCACGCTGTATACGAAATACACACCAAATCAACAAATGACTCATTCGTCACATCTCCTCCTCATTCACATTACAAATGCGCACATATATCGCGCACACATAACGCACGTCTCTCAACAATAAAAGCCAAAAATGGAATGGATCCATGTTTATTTCTCACTTTTTGTTATTTTCCTTTTTTGTTTTGTTTGTTAACTATGCGGAGTATTGGGTTTTGATTTTCTTACTTTTTATTTTTTTTACATACATATTTACTTTTTACTATTCTCTTTTTTTTCGTCATCTTTATGTATCGCGTATTTGTTATTTTATCTTCTAAGTAACATCAATATGTCGTACGTTTCATCAATCACATTTTACGTATATGTAGTACTCCGATTACACCCTTACGACTGAACTACTTCTTACCGTAAAATATTAAATAATAGATTCAAATATGTTCATTAAAAGAATGTATATAAACCCACAACAAACAAACTCAAAAAAGACGCAACTGTAAACAAAAATAAAATAACAAGACATTTGCTTAAATTCAGTTCATATATTTTCAAATATGGATCATGTAAATTCATTTCATATTTTATTTTAAAAGTTAAATAAAGTAAAAGGTTGAAGTTGAAGTTGAAGTTGAAGTTGAAGTTGAAGTTGAAGTTGAAATTGAATTGTCAAGTTTGTTTGAGGATGAATCATTTATAACATGTAAATAAATCAGAAGAACAATAACGAATAATAGAAAATAACTAATAAACAAATAAATAGAAATAATGAGTGGATGCGCCATTTATATGAATGAAAACGCGAAACAACAAAGCAGAAAATGAGAGTGTGCTGAGGTACAAGTAGAGCAAATGAGTGTGGATATGCTAAGAAAGCAAAAACAAAGTATCAAAATAAAGACAAAACAAAACTTCCGATTTAGGACCCCTTGTGTACCTGACGATGCAAGTGAAAAGCAAAAGCAAAATAAAGCGAAACAAAGCAAATAAAGCAATAGAAAGAAAAGTAAAATAAAGAAATAAAAAAAAATAGCATTTGTCGATTTATATAACTTTGTATTGTAAAAGTATCGACATCATTCATTGAGATCAGTATAAATCAATCGTTGAGATCATTGTTAATTAAACACATGATTTGACATTGTGTTTATATATAAATCATGATTTGAAATTTTTTGTAAAATGTGAAATAATACATAACTTGACATTTGTTGTTTGAATAATCATCATTTCATCAATTGTTCACTTTTATATGTAAAAGTGAAACATCGTAAATAAAGAGCATGCCAAAAATAAAAGCATACGGGCAAGTATTCATTCCAAAAGTGAATACCTCGCGCATTTTTTAAAATAAAAAAATTTAATGGAGTTATAATAGAACTATAACTCCATTCTCCAATCTCCATCTTCATGTTGCAAACTACTCTTACCAATACCAACTAATTCTAAATCAGGTTCAGGACCATATTCACCTTCGAAAATAATTGCACCTGATTTTCGACGTGAATCAACAGTCATTAATTCAGGTTGTTCAAGAAGATAATGCGCTGTTGGCCGTTCTAGTGGATTTGGTCGAAGCATCCAGTTAACAATTCGATCAAGACAATCAACTTCATTAACCATAAATTCAGGTGCCCATTCAGGTATTTTAGATCCATCTGCTCGACTTCTTGCAGCTGCAAGATCTCCCGAGCTTGAACTAAGCCGTCCTGCATCAGATAAATCTCCTGATCGTAATTTCTGCCATGATGCTCCATTGTCTGGTAATACAATGTTGGCGGCAATTTCAAGCATCATAAGTCCAAGTGAAAATATATCAGCTGGTGTAGAATATTCTTGTGAGCTCAATACTTCTGGCGCAATGTACTCGCGATCACCCTCACGTTCGATTCCTTGAGTCTATATATTGTTAGCGAAGTCATTAGAGTAAACAAAAGTGAGCAAAGAAAGTTAACATACCACTGGCAACTTTGTAGCCATACCGAAATCACCAATCTTGAGTGATCCTTCAAAAGTGATAAACACATTTGCAGGCTTTAAATCAAGATGAATATAGCCAGCGTCATGAATAAATCTTAATCCCATTGCCAACTCCACAAAAATCTTCCAAACACGCCATTCATCAAGTTTTGATACACGACCATACTCAGTCAAGAATACATCAAGACTTCCGTTATCACAATATTCTGTCATAATGTATAAATGACCACCGAATTCCCAGCTGTCAATATAATTAAGAATATATTCTCGATCATCATTATCTGTTCTACTTGAAAGATCTTTTAACGTAGCAACTTCTTCAAGACGACGACCAAGAGCTCTATGTCCAACAACAGGTGCTTTACTGCGTTTAACTGCAAATCGGTTATGCTCTCGACCGCGTTCAGTAACAACAAAGACTGCTGAGAATTCACCTCGTCCAATCGCAGATACATCTTGAAATTTCTCGAGAAGTAAACTGTCTAATGAACTGCTGGGTGTCATCTGTCCATTAAAGTATCCTGGCATAGTCTTTGCAGGTGTACTAGGAGTCTGTACACTTCCATGTGCTGATCCGGGTACTGAAGTTGATTCTGGAAAGTGTGATTCAACCGGAGTTGCTATACTGTTGTTAGAATTCGGCTGATTATCATGTGTAATGCAGAGGTACTTACTTGCTGGTAATGGCCAACCAGACACTGAAGGCTCACTTGCACGAGGCATAACGATCTTACTTGGTGTAGCAAAAGCTTTTGTTGGTGTAGGCGGCATGAAAGATTCATATTCAGGTGCACTTCCAGCCAAATCAATACTCTCTTCCTCTGAACCTTGTGATGCTTTCAGCGTTGACGATGGGACGCCGATTGTTGGTTGCGATGGTCGTTTGCATGGTGTTTCTGGCGTGACAAAATGATTTGATTCGATTGTATTTTGTAAATGACGGTTTCGTTTTGATAATAATCCAGTACTCATAAATGCAGGCTGAAATGGTTTAACGAATCGATATTTTGGAGGTGTCTCAGTTGATGATGGATCGGAATCCGACACTGCCCGAGAGATTGAAGTCCACGAGAAAGACGTAGGAATCGTTGTCAACGATTGTCGCTTTTTCTTTGGAATTGCTGCGGGTGGTTCTTGAAATGAAAAAGAAGGTGACTTCATTTCCTCATCTTCAGTATCGAGAGCCGAGATGGTAAGGGATTGTGAAAGGGGGTGCGGATGAGCGGATGGATTTGCAAGCGGTCCATTTGCAGTGAACGGACTTTCAGCAGGTCCAGATCCATAAAGATTTTCAACTGAGTGAGTCCGTCTGACCTTAAATAGCTGATCGTTGAATGGCAAAGTACTTGTTTGATCCCTTCTTGACGGATTACTATCGTAATTTGTCGAATTCTGAGATGTTCTTGAACCAAAAAATGGAGAACTAGTTGAAGCGTCCTCCGAAATTCTTAACGCGCTTGTCTTAAACCCATTTCCAAAATTGCTTGAATGTGGTGAGACTGCAGGCTGACCACCTGGTGAAAGTGTTCGTTTAAACTGTGGACTGCGTGGTTGCTCCGACAAGGAAAATGACGAAAGTGCTGAGTGTTGATCTTCGGAATGATGTATTGCTGGACTATGATGCTGAGGTTTTTGCGCTGAACCATATGATCGTTTGGCAATAGGTGATCCTAATGACGCACGATCAAGATTTAAAACACCAGCTGATCGTCGTAGTGGTGAAAGTGGAGCTGCACCTGGTGTTGTCGTAACTAAAGTATCAATCGGAGGGCCACGAAGTGCTGACATTGATAAAGGCTGTTTAACTGCATTTGCACGCGTGACACGAGTTGATACAAATGGACTTTTGTTGTCATGTTTTCCTCCGAATACAGACGAGTTTGTTACTGGATGAGATGGTGACGCGGATGGTGATGCGAATGATAACAATCCACCAGTACTGATTTCTCTGCGAGCAGAATTTCGACCAGTAGCGAAAGGTGAACCGATTGGAGTTGAACATGTTGGTGAAGCGACACGCCGACCGGAAGAAGCTGGAGAACCGGCAGTAAGTGGCGAGAAAGGTTCTGTGACAATCTGTAGTGGTTGCGACATGCTGTTGATGGATTACTGACAAGGCGCGATCGTGATCGCGCCAATAATCAAAGAAGTGACCGTTCACAGACGGTGAAATGGTGATAGCTGATTGACCCAATCGAAGTGGTGTGATGGATGTGAATCTCACGATGTAAAAGCGGAGGTGGTGGATACAAGGCGCGGTCGCGACGGAACGGCCGCTGGCAACTCAGCTGGCGAGCCCAGGAAGAGTCGGCGGGCGGCGATGAGTGAGTTGGTGCTGAGCGAAGTAGAAGAGCGGGAAGGAATTCGGGGAATTCGACGCCCGTGATGGGGGAGCAGTGGCGGTGGGGAAGGACAGCAGACAGAAGACGCGCCTCGGGCTGCGAGACGCAGTGAAAAGATGCGACGGGCGGCGCAGTGGCGTCTGCTTTGTTTACCTGTACTTCCGGGGTTAGGGCCCAAGCATTGCCGGAGTGCAGCGGCGCTAGGCCCGTTTGGGCAGCGCGTACACATGCAGGCCTGGTAACGCGTCATCGGCGCGTCGCGTTGTGACTCTGTGACCCACGCGTGACTTACCCGGTGGCGACGCGATGTTCGCCCGAACCGACCCCGCGTGCCTTGATGGCCGGCCTTTAAGAGCCCCGGCAACCCCGCGTTCTGGCTCACACTCTCCGCCGTGTCCATACAACTATTTTGCTGCCTCTGTCGACCCGATAACTTGCTTTTCTACACTACCTATTTTTTCCAGTTCTCTCTCCATAACACTGGCTGCTGGTTACGCAGTATTTCGTCGCTACTCCGCTGACAGCACAGTCACTTCGGTGCACGGGGACGCCGGAGAATCGGAAGGTTGCTGCTTTCGCTGCTGCACGCTTCTTAATATGCCGCGGAGTTTGACGGCAATTACTGTCCTTGCTGACAATTCGGCATGGAGACTCACGGAACGACAGAACTATACGGTGCAGGAGTAATACGGCATTCATCCAGCGGCAAAATTCTGCGGTCGTATATATATACAAGGGCTCGTCCTACTGTCACTTCCATCGCCGGAGATTTCTCATTTCACTCTATTCGCAGACCAGCTACGATACAATATATATTTCTCAAGACACTATCTAAACAGCAAACTTTCTTTCCAACACAATCGCTTAGTTGGCAAGAACGAAACGGTAGCGAGCCTTGTTAGCATCCATCATAGGAAGAACCTTGTTAACCTCATCCATAGGATAGACAGTAACCCATGACTTGATTCCAGTCTTTGCGGAAAGCTCAAGCATCTCCTCAATCTCATCGCGGGAACCGAGAAGAGATCCAAGAACGTGAACGTTACGCATGACAAGAGGACCAAAGCTCAATTGAGGAATAGGCTCTTCGGGGAGACCAACTTGGACGAAACGGCCAGATGGCTTGAGGATTGAGAGGTAGTCACCAAGAGGCATGTTGGAGTTGTTGGCAGTCGAGACGATCAAATCGAATTGACGGTTATATGGCTTGGCCCATCCAGCTTCGCTAGTGGCAATGATACCATTAGCACCCATAGCCTTGACATCAGCCTCCTTGCTGGTGTTACGTGAGATACCGTAAACGTTTTCAGCACCAAGGGCCTTGGCGAAAAGGAGAGCAAAGTGACCGAGACCACCAATACCAATGATTCCGACAGTCTTGCCGGGACCGCAACCGTTACGCTTAAGAGGAGAGTAGACAGTGATACCACCACACATCATAGGAGCAGCAATCTCAGATGGAAGCTCTTCAGGGATCTTGAAAGCGAATGAGGCGGGGTAACGACCGTGCTTGGCGTAACCACCGTACGACATATCTCCGTTGGCGAAGGTAGAGTTGTAGGTGAAGACGGAGTCAGGGCAGTATTGCTCATTCTTGTGGGTGCAGTCATAGCAGTCATCCTTTAAGCATGAGAAGCATTGAGCACCGACACCGACACGGTCGCCACTATTACAAGTTAGCAATTGGACAGTGAAATCCGAAGATATCGTTGGAATACATACAGCTCAAGGTGCTTAACGTTGGCCCCCTTCTTGATGACCTTTCCGATAATCTCGTGGCCAACAATGACGGGGTAGGTGGTAGGTCCCCATCCAGAGCGGAGGGTGTGGAGGTCAGAAGCGCAGACACCACTAAACTCAAATTAATACAATTGATACCATGAAAGCAAACAAAACAACATTCAATTGGGTACATACCAGTGCGAGATCTCGATATCGATATCATCCTCAGTGAAGGTCTTGGGCTTGAATGTGGTACTGACAAGGTTACCGTTAACGGAGTCGACGTCCTTGCCGACCCAACCGACGAATTCTTCAGACATTTTGTTGTGTGGAGTTGACTTTCTTAAAAAGAGATTGTGTGGAAAGAGAGGTGCGGAAGGGATGGAATATGGATGGACAGGGTGGGCTTCACGTCGCTTTTAAACTACGCTCACGGTGCTTGCTCTCATTCGACGGGAGTTGCCTGGTTACAGATTAACTTTGACGTTCGATGTTGTTCTGTGTGGTTGCGGATTAAACGGACGCTCGCTGGACTCGCTTTCCATATATTGCTTGCTGGAACTGTATATATACGGGAGAGTGCGGTGTGCCTGGATATTCGCCCATACAAATTTCGCAGTCTGCGCGACGAAAGTTAAAGATTGGTCTGTGCGCCGATCGAAGGGCCACGCTGCCCACGCAATTGCCGGTGGCAAACTTTGCCGTGAGCGATAGTATATAATTATTCATCGAATTACAAATATATATATGAATATAAATGTATTATATCTAGTTTAGGCTTCTTACGGAAGGTGGGAAGTGAAAGGTGGACGAGATGTCTCATATGCGGTCTGTGAATATGGATAGTGTAAAACGGGGCGGATAAGTGAAAAAATGGATTACTACTAGATGCTTAAGTGATCAGTCAACAAACGGTAAGAAGCCGGCAAGCTGCTTGATTGGTTGAAATGGTTTATTATAATTGATGAAATATATATTGTGACGTCAAATGGTTTAATTATTAATTGATATTATGTACAGTACGAGTATATACAGTGGCGAAATGTCGGAGTTTCGAAATAAATTATACAGTACGCGTTTCCAGTTGTCTAGCGATGAAGTCATGACTTGATTCCTCGGAATGAAAATCATCTGCACAGTCACTAGTGATACGTACAAAGTTAAAAAAATCGCCTAACATTCGGCCATTCGGCCACTCGGCCATTTGAAGGTGGATATACGTAGATACGTATCGTGGATATTCAGACAGAAGCAGTACAAAAGGGCAAATCTTACGGCCGAGCCGAGGGCCATGTAATTAAGATCCGACTGTCGTCGGAGGTTTATAACTTTAAGACCAAAGTCCATGAACGGCCCGAGATATATAGTCGCGACAGATGAGCAACGCGGGCCCCAAAGTTCGGGTATGCAGTTCACGACTTTTAATTTTCAACGAATATTTTCTACGTGAAATACAAATTTGACCTATAGAACAATTGTATAAATCTGTAGAACAACGCTAGAACATAACTACGACGTAATCTGAGGTCTTGAATCACGAATGATCTATTAAATAAAATGCTTCCTGCACGTCGATCTCGGTCACTGAAAAGCACTCGAGCGTAACGCGAGGACACCGCCCAGACTGTCAGCGGCGACCGCTTTTTTTTTTTTTCATTGGCCGGCCGGTCAGATAGCCAGATAACAAGAAACAAGACCCTGTTTTGTTGACTGGGTTGGGGGATGCTCTAAAAAAATTACTCCCAGCTATAGTAAATCAGATAACTTTAAGCGAGCATCAATCTATTGCTGCGCTTGTACGTACAGTATACTGTATCGAAAGTTATTCCAATAAAAATATTATTCATCAACTAGATCACTTACATTCAAATATGGCACGCGTATAAAATATATAATCTCATTGTCTCAGTACAGTATAAATGATAAGTCAAGTAAAATCCGCATCTCCGATTTTACCGACACTAAATTATTCAATTACTATTACGTGGATGGTATCTCGCATGGTCGTGTCGCAGTTAAAGAACTAGTTTATGTCGCGAGGTTCATACAGTAAGCAGATTTGCAGTTGCCGTTCGTCTATTTGTCACAATTGATAATACTTCTATATCTCAATGGACGCAACTGACTAAAAATATACTGGTTGGAATCTACATGTGATAGTCTCGTCATTTTAAAAAAGGTACGTATTGGAATCGACTCTACTCTGTTACCGGTGACTACATAAACTGGTTCATAGAAATCAACATCAAGTAGAAATATAAGATCACAGATGATCTTTTGACCTACTTGGCGACAAACTGCTCGAGAAAGTAACAGCTTAGTATGTTTGGGCGATTACGCATCAACTTGAATGCCGTATGATGTTGATTCATATGAGGATCTTACAGATTGGGAATTATGATTGTGTGAATTTAAAGCGATGTGAACAGTAATGCCATAGCGTGCAGGTAATATATAAAAAGCTGACAAATGTTCCACCAATGCCGTATCAATTCCTCGACCTTCAATATTGCAGTACAAAGATTTCAATACAAAGATTTCAAAGTCATCAGTTTAGTCACAGTTTCCATGTGGCTTCTTTGTGAATTTACTGAGACCATATGTATCTTTTCACAAGTTTCTTACGTTTATCGTAACTGTTTGTTAGACAATAAAACAGCCGTGTCCAAATAATCAATTCAACATACATAAAATCAGTACACAATAACAATATGTAAATGATTTCATCTCAGAACCATTAAAGCTACTGTTCCATGGAGTTAGTTTATGTTCGATCAGTTCGTACAATGCACAATACAGTCTGAACTTTCACACCCGCGTGCCGCCAACGTGTACGACTTCCCTGCTGCTATCTCTTATATTTAGAAACAGTCTATTAAATACAGTACGTACAGTACCACTAACTTCCTCAGTTCTGTCATCAATCATAATATAAAAAATCCCCATATTTAGTGTATTTGGCAGTATCAAACCCGTCACAATACTGTAGACTCAATGATCGTTTTATGAAATTTTAAACTTTCTCGCTTTGTAGATTAATTCCATCAATTGATCACCGATTTTTATGCTGCAGTACAATTATATTGCCATTGAACAGTCGTGCTGCAATGTTTCTCGTGGAACTGTGGCGGGAAGTTCCGTCTGCGCGTATACCTCCCGATCTGGAAATATCCGCGTCAAAGAAAAATCCATGCCTACAAATACTTGTATGTATGATTGCAAAAAATACGTCACAGATTTACAGAACTGTTCATTGATACAAACATGCAACACGCGTGATCGTCACTATCAACCATCCGGTTACACTTACACGACGCACGTTCCCCATCGGCTCATTCAAAATCTGACTCAGATCTCTGCAGCACATCATATTAAATTAGGAATCTATATAACCGTTCAATCCCCACTTGCTTCCCCCGAACACCAATAACCGCAATTCGCCACGGTAAGTTGAATTCCATTTCAAGTACAGTACAACCGTCTAGATTGATATATCTGAGATAATTTAACGTTTCATATGGTTCGGTCTTCATTGTTCATGGAATAATAAAACCGAATTAACTACTGGAATATTAAATGCGGGGCCCCGCTTTATGTTTCAATTGTTAACAAGGGGCTGTCTTGAACTCACGGGCGGAGATGGAAATGAAACGCTCACAGTCAATTGCAAATCGACATTTGAAACTTGTAATACGTTCAGTACGTAATATTATCAATTATTTGGATCGAATAATCTACAACTACGACACATAAATAAATTATTGAAAATCACTTTATTCTCTGATTTACTTTGTTACTTTAAAGAACTAAAATGAAAAATGCAATAACACATCTAACATTAAAAAAAAACACACAATGAAAAGCAATAATCTTAAGTTAATACCCAACTAAATATGTTCCAATTTTAAATATTTGATTAAACATGCTAAAGAAATATCTAAGCCTTAAGGTAATAGTTGACACCAACCTTTCCACCTTTCTTGGCATCTGGAGAGTAAACAACTTGTTCCATACCAGGTACTAAATCGAAACCATTATCACTCATTTTAGCATCAGGACCTAATTTTAATTCAATACCCTTCACTGGCTTATTTGCTGTAACAACAATTTTACCGTCCTCAACAACATCTGCTGAAACAATTGTATTGTCTGAATCAAATTTGAGGTACTTGAGTGGTTGAGGCCAGTCAAATGCATGAACGAGAACCTCACCGTCTGTTGAAGTAAGGCATGAGTAGACACAGACAGCATCAAGTGCAGTGAGAGCAAATGGTAATTCCATGAAAGTAATCATCTCAGTTGAACGGTTAGGTAATAAAGTCGCAGGTAAAGTCTTTTCCATAAGAACCTTTCCAGAAGTGATTTGAAGAACCTTGACAGTTAAGTTAACTGAAACCTCAGTAAGTTTACTGTTAACAGCCCAAACATCAACAGCATAACGACGCTTGTCATATACAAAAGGTGGTGAGAAAACCTTTGGCTTAGGACGTACAAGCTTGGCAAGTTTACCATCAACAGTGTGAACCTCATTACGGTAAATACCAAGAGTTAACATTGCTGACTCACGCTTGACTGCATAGAATCCAAGTTTAGGACGCTTGAGGTAATCAGCAATAGCCCATGAAGTGACTGGCCAACAGTCATCAAGTTGCCAAACAAGAGCACCAGAAACATATTGCTTGTTAGGTCCCTTCCACTCACGACGCCAGCATCGGTAAGCATATGCAAGACACTCAGACTGAACCAATTGAGTGTTGTAAGCCCAAGTATCGTAATCCATCTTGGTGACGTGTAAGTTCTCCATAACATAAAGAGCTAAACGACGCTCGAAACCATCAGCCTTGTCGTGTAAATCAAGAACCTCAGATTGAGGATAGATTTGCTCCTTGTCAGTGATGAATTGCTCAAAAGTCTCACGAGCTGGGAATGCAAGTAAACCAAACTCAGAAATGAAACGACCAGCAAGTTCAGGCCAGTTCTGATACTTCTCTTGCTTTCCGTGCCAAACATTCCATTGATGAATATCTCCAATAGTTGTATCGTTAGAGAAACTTCCACCATAAGGACTTCCACGGTGGTAGTAAACCTCAGGGCAGATCTTGGCCATAGCAGTTGGGAAAACCTCTTGATAGTACTCACGACCAGGGAATTCGGTAGGACGGAAGTTCTCAGTCTGAGACATTTCGAATTGAACACCAGTAAGCTCAGAAATCATGTAATCCTCGTTGTTACCAACAATAATGGCAAGACTGGCAAAGTTGCGAAGACGGGCAATCTGTTGCTCAGCCTCACGCTTGACACTAGCAGCAAGAGCATCGTATACAGGGTAGACACCACATGCGAACATCATATCTTGCCAAACCATAATACCATATCTGTCGCAAAGATCGTAGAAGATGTCGTACTCGTAGATACCACCACCCCAGACACGGATCATGTTCTCGTTACCCTCAACAGCAAGCTTGATCCAGTCCTCGTAATCCTTGTCGGTGAGAATAGTGTGGAAGTTGTGAGCGGGAATCCAGTTGGAACCAGCGGCGAACATGGGAATGTTGTTGACCTCGAAGTAGAAACTGGTACCGGGCTGATCGATGAGAGACTCTTGAACAACGCGAACACGACGGATACCAATGGTCTTGGTGATGGTAGAGACAACGTCGGAAACCGAGAGAGTGGAAGTGAAAGTGTAACGAGATTGATCACCGTAGTTGATGGGGTACCAAAGCTTTGGTGAAGTGATCTCGAAAGAGACGTCAACCTCAGTTGCAGTGGCCATAGGAGGAACCTTGCAAGTCTTGGTCGCGACATGCTTGCCCTCGGGGTCGAAGATTGAGACACTAAGACTGGACTCAACTGTGCTGGCGACAGAGGTGTGGACAACAGTCTTGGAAGTCTTGAGGGTCTCGTCGACTAATGAGTTGACACCGAGATCGGTGATGATGGCATCGTAGATCTCGAAAGTGACTTCTCTGTAGGGACCGCAAGTCATGAGAACTGGGCCTATAGACGAGTAAGTTAGTCAATTGATCCGCAATTGGTTCAAATAAGCAAGAAATACGCACCCCAATCCCAACCGTAGTGGTACTGAGCCTTACGGACGTGGAGACGAGTGCCTTCTCCGTTGAAGACGGTGCAAGGAGGGTGGTGGGAACCGACCTCGCGACCCTTCTTGATAGCAGACTCGAAAAGAATGCGGACCTTGTTAACACCAGCCTTGACCTTGTCCTTGATAGAGATACGGTTGGAGTGGAACATGTTGTCGGAGACGAGAATGACCTCATCGTTGAGGCAAACGGTAGCGTAGGTGTCGAGACCGTCCATGAGAAGATCAGCAGCACCGTACTTGGCCAGATCAGCAGCCGAGACTGTGAACTCGGCCTCGTACTCCCAGTCAGCGAGACCGACCCATTGGACGTACTTCTCGTTGAGATCGATAAAGGGGTCAGCGATGACACCAGCGTCGATAAGATCGGGGTGGATCTGGGTGATGGGGCGACTGTGAGCACACTTGACGAACTCGGTGGGGACAGGCTTGAGAATGTCGGTGGCAGGGTCGATGGAGGGGGGAAGAGCGGCGGCGCGCCAGGCCCAGTTGTTGAGGACGGTCTTGATAGCAGCCATTGTTGGAGGAGAACAGCGGCGACAGGGACGGTGGTGGGGAGGGCGGGGAAAAGGACGAGGAGTCGCGGGGAGCGGGGCAGTTTATAAAGAGGAGCGTGAGGGCGGGGTGGTGGAGTGCTGGAGAGCTGGAGTGCAGGGCAGAGAGCACAGAGCAGACGAGTTGCAGACCGGGCTCGGAGTTTACAAGGCGGGGCCAGCGAGTTGGAGGGGCGCGGGGCGGGGCCGGCAGTGCCTGAACAGGCAGTGCTTACACAGAGGCCGCCGCAGTTAACGCGTTAACACCACGCTCGGTTGCTGAGCGCGTACCGCACTTGGATTCGCAGCACAGTCGCTGTGCTAACTTGCACAGGCGGCTCGCCGCGCCGCCGCGCCGCCAGCCGCGGGGACAGTCCAGTCCAGTGACCTGCTTGGCGCACTATTCGTTGCATGTGTGTGCGCGCGGGGAGGGAGAAGTGCAATCGACTGCGATATCTCAGAGTGAATGTTGAGCGTCCGGTGCTACAACGCCATCGCCATCGCCATCGCCAACAACATATCATATTCTGAAAATATTCTGAGCCACGACGACGCCATCGATCGAGCCGTAATTACGCTGGAACTGGAACTGGTCCTGATCGATTCATCGAGGTGCTCGGCCGTGTCTCGCGCCTTTGCAGCTCTTCCGGTGCTGTCTCAAATCGGCCCAGTTCATTCTCTCACCGATGATTCACTTACCCCTCCTTCCCAATGGCGTCTTAACTTAACCGATCCGTTTCCAGTAGTCGTCTGCCGCCCAGTTCAGCTTAGCACTATAGACAGAATTTAAGGCTGCTTCCTTCTATACCGCCGCAATCCCCCGCTTGGCGTTGCGGAGCAGCCAGTTGCACTCTGGCCTGCCCTTGTCGCCGTTATTCCCGGGCGCTTTGTTTGCCAGCACCCAACAGACCAACACATGCGATATACTACGCATCAACACTTCAACAGTACTCTGACTCGAACTTACGCATATCACTTCGCTCCCTCGGGCCGGCCTCCGTCTGCCGCGGGTGCTCAATGCTCATTTTGATTAGCATCACCTAGATAGGAATCGTACACCACACCACAACACTCAATTAAGTTGTTCTCGCACAGTTAATTACATATTTCCATTACAGTATCCAGTGCTATACATTCTTAATTCTTATTCGTCCATCATATCAACTCATTCCCCGCAAAGAACCCATTCGGAGACAACACGCTCAACCCGGCCAAAACATCATCACCAAAGATCAAACTTTCAAATCCAGCAATAATACTAGCTCCGACATCATCTAATCCATCATCAACCAAATCTGCTGCATCTTGTGCTGCTAATACCTGATCTGCCAATAATGAAGATGGTGATTTTCCAATCGGTGTTCCAAGATGCTGATTAATCAAACTACTATATGATTCTCTTTCATGTTCTTGACCTTGTGAATAGGCTGATGTATCAAGCAATCTTGTAGGTCCCATTGTTGGTTGTTGTCTTGAAATTAATCCAACTTCATGTCTCACGAAATCCATTAACACTTTCAAGCATGCATAAGGTTTGTAAGCTCCATAATAAACCATTGAATAATCTTTAATCCATAGTCCAGTTTTAATCAAAGACTGATATAATCTACCCACATTACATAAATCTTGATTCCCATATTTAAAAGTCATATCAACACCTAGCCATCTGATATCTTTACTTTCTTCACTTGTGTATGTTCTACCCGGTTCCAATCGTGGTAATTCTAATCCTGGATTTGCATATGCTGCTTTTAATGTACCATTCATTACAATTGCAACCGGATAAAAGAAATTTCTTAATGAAAATGGTGCTAATAACCATTCAAATCCGCGAAATAATGATCGTTGTTCCATACATGTTGTCATTGTATCCAGCATTTTAAGTGCACTTTTTAATCTTGCTAAACGTAATGATTCAGCTGATTCAATGTCTCGTGGTGCATAGGATCTTAAAAGTGATAATTGCAGTCTTTGAAATAAAATCTGTAATAAAAATTTCTGTGTCAAATCATAAGAATCTTCAAAACTTGAAACTTGAACATTTAATCTCAAAACTGAAATCAAAGATTGAAAAGAGCTTAAATATTTTTCTTCAAATTCACTTAATTCACACATTAAAATTTGAAAATCTTCTGAACTTAACTTCATTCCTGGTTGTAAGACTTTATTTAGTACTTTTCTTGATAACAACGCCCATTGAATATGTGTTTGAAGATATTGCGATGAAAATTGATCATTTGGTTTGACATTTGAAAACTCTTTAATCCTATCAAATGATGTATCTGACATTTCTAATGAAATTGCAAATGGTAATGCTAAATCTAATGACCTATATGTATCTAAGATTACCATTTGTGACCATATCATCCTCCACATATCTGCCATATGTTCTGGAATTGCTCCAAATAACGATGGATCTCTATGTAATCCCATACTCATACCAACTTGACACATCATTCCTAAAAATCCAGCTGAATCAGAACCATCAGAACCATCACCATCTTCAGGTGCAACAATTTGATGAAGTCGAATACAAATGAAAACTTGAGCGACGATTAAATTTGGTTTACCCATATAATTAGTTTCTCGAAGACATGACCATACAAATGATTGTAACATTGGCCCAAACAATGGTGCAAGTGCATCATCAAATCCATCATATGAAGGTCTCCAATCTGGCGGTAATGTTAATCTACCTAATCTTAAAATAGCTGCCAATAGCGCACTACTTCTAACATCATTCTTATGTGTTGATTTCCAATAGGCTTCACTCTCTCCGTTTATATCTTTATTCTCAACTTGACCAACCTCCATTGAATTTTTCCTTGCAGCTTTAGCCTTCCAATAAGTATCCATTTCTGTTAAAAACACAGAAGGATCAACCACAGGGAACATTACATTAACACTTTGTAAGAATCTATTGATGAAAAATTCACAGATTGCTCTATGTTCTAATCTAGGAAACATGTTAATAGCATCTGCATTTGCATTAAACATTTCTTCAACTTGTAGTTTTACTTCTTTAGGAATATAATTAACATGCCTAGGCGGTATCATATCGTGTGAAGTTAATCCTTTTTCAGGTCCTGTAATCTTTGGTGGTTTACCAATTGAACGTAAATGAGCTTGACGCTTAATCAGTAATTTTTTAGCTCTATCAACTTTATGCAAACATGCTTTGATATATTCATCTTCTCTAATTGCTGCAACTGCCGATAATGGTCCAAAATATGTTAATCTGTTTTTTCTAATACTTATTTCAGGTTGTAAGATCTTCAAATCCATTTCTGAAATTGGTACATATACTTGATTATTTTTAGCTTGTGGTAAAGAAACGTTAACATTTAATGATGCTTCTGTATATAAAGTATTTTGAATTCCAGGTGATTGAAATGGAATTCCATAAAGTTGTGTATTTTGAGCTGGCGGCGGAGGTGGTGGATGTGGTTCACTTCTCATTGGCGCCAAATCATTTGGTTGAGGTAATCCAACACCATTTTGTGTCAATTGTCTTAAAATGCTCTCCATTCTTTCCATTCGCATTTGTAATTCAACATTTTCCGTATTTGAACTTGATGGATTTTGATTTGAGTCATTTACATTACCATTTCCATTATTTGCTGAATGTTGTTGCATTATTATTGGTGGGGGTAACGGTGATCCACCAGGCGTTCCAAATGGTAATGGTAAAGAAGAAGGAGGTAGTGGAGGAGGGGTCACTTTTCTACCAAATGGAAACAAAAGAGAGCCTACTGGTCTTTGAACAAACACTGCTTTAGGACTTGGTAAGAAAGTAGGTAATCCAGGAGAAGCAGAAGTAATTGGAGTTGACTGTCCAGATGAATTAAAAATCGATGCATCTCTTGGAGATTCCATTTGAGTTTCAGGATATGTTGTTTGAGTCATTGATTTTGGTGAATCAATATTCGAAGTAACAGGAATTTGTGATATTAGTTCTGAATTATTTTCAGGTGTTGTCATTGTTGTTGGACTTGGAATCCTTGGCTCTTCATTTGATTTTGTAACTGTTGATGAATTTCGTTTCGTTGTGGTTGTGGTACTTCGTTTTCGTTCAGGAAATCCTGCCATCCATGGTTTGGGTGCATAGAAACACATTGATACTGTATCATGAACCACACATGCCGTACAAGGAGTTTTACGATCACACTGAAGAACATTAGTAAAAGGGTATACTACTATTATTATCAAGAAGAAAACATACTTTTAACTTCCGCTGACGACATACTGCACAAACAACAGGAATCCTATGACGTTTCTTCACAACTTTTTGAGACGCTTCTTCATCAGGAATGTTTGAAGAGGTTGAATCATTTGCAAGTTGATTATTAGTATTAGAAGAAGAAGAATCTTCATTAGTTAATGAATCAATTTCAATACGACCATTATTATTATTCGTATCATCATATCTTTGTCTTTTCCAATTTTCAACTGCATCGGGTGCATAATCACCATCAGCAACAATTTCATCCAACTCGAATTTCTTTCTAATTCTTTTTCTTTTATCTTGATTTGAATTACCTAATTCATTTGGCGATTCAGATGCTGATGATGTTGTAGTATTTGCATTTGTATTCGTATTTGAACTTGTTGAAGTATTCGAAGGAGTAACGCCAGCATTTGAATCTGAAATTGAATTTGATATTGAATTTGAAGTTCCAATAGGTGATGCAGGTGATGGATATTGTGGAATTGTTAATGGTTGACGTTGTTGAATACCAGTTATATACTGCTGTTGAAAGGGAGAAGGTAGTTGTGGAGCTAGATGAGGAGGTGGCAATTGAGATGAATTTCTATCAATTATTGAAGCAATTGAACCTGCTCTTAATGGTCGTGGTTGTTGTCCACCATCAAAATAGTTAGTGAAATCCGATTTGTATGATCCCATTGTTTAGTATTTACTATCTTCGTCGTATCTGACTACACTATCAGAGTCAGCTGGAGTGTGGAGAGCAGTTGAGTGAATTGACTATCGCCGAAGACCAGAGCGATGATCACGAACGTGTGATGCCGTAAAAACCGAAGCGAAAATGTCGTGAGTGTACCGATCGATATACGTGCTTAATTCGTTTCGGCTTCGTTGGTAATCCCAAAAAAGCAGTGAAGATGCCGAGTTGAGTTTCTGCTTCGTGTAACCTGCAATACAATGAACTCGATACGGTTTGCTTTAACAGTGTTTCACTATCTTTGAAGGGATGTTCCGACCTTGATGGAGACGTGGGAATTGTGGAGTGCGTGTGCGCAGGGTGAAGATTTGGCGGATATAGCGGAAGGGCGAGGTTACGGGTTGCCGTAGAATTAGGGCACAGCACTGCAGCGCTATACCGGGTCCGAGGCTCCGGAGGTTCCGGAGATTGATTCCAGCACTCTGGCTGCAGCGCGAGCAATGTCGCTTGGAGGGCTCTACTGCCTCTTCGGCTTTGCCTTTGCCCAGCGTCTGCGGTGGTCGCTGAGCGGTCGATGGCCGGCGATGAGCGTGAACCGCCATCGAGACTGTGAACCAGCTATTGTATCTGCAACAAAGGAACCAGCAAGGCCTCGCGAGACTGCCGTGAAACACTCAGGCCGCCCCCAGACTCCAGTGCAGCGTCCGTACGGCTATACCCGCTACTGTAAATGGATCTCGAACAGGATCCCGTCAGCACTTCTGAGGGAACGGTGACTGCTAACTGAAACTTTCCGCTGCATGCGGTCTCGCACTCTGGTTGTTTGCTTTTTCCAACGCCCAGAAGAAAGCGGCGCGGAGCGGGGGTCCCCCGGATTCGCCCGCCGGGTCTCCCCCGGATTTGAGCGGGGAAGTTATCTCGCAGCGGGGTAAGTACTAGCTGCTCTGCGGTCTGCAGCTCGTGGTCCGCATGTTACGGCTATGGAATGACTGAATTGGTTAATACTGATGATGTAATTTGTTTATTGGTTGAATATATCATTTTACATCCAGATCACGCTTTCCGGAGTTAAGCAGTACAGTGCAGTACAGTATACTTTAGTTGATTGCATAATTTCTTGAACATCGAATATTGGTAAAATGAATATCAGTCAGAGGTTGAATGAGAATTCGAATTCAGATTCATTACATGCTTTAAGAACATTACCATTACCTAAACCAAGTTATCAACATCATCAACATCACCAACAAGGTTATAGTTCGCAAACATTTGATATTCAACAAGGTTCGAATTCAGGTGCGATTGCGTATGACATTGATGAGAGTAGTGGGAGTGGAAATGGGAATGATGAAGGACGAAATGATGACTGGAATGAGTTTGCATTTGGCAATGCCAATGATATTGGTAATGGCAATAATCCAGAGGTAACCTCGACTGAAATATCAAATGACAATTTAAATTCAAGATCAACTACCTCTTCACGACGACGATCTTCAAATTCAAATTCATCTTCGACAATTACTAAATCACGATATTATAAAACATGTGATTACTGTCGATATCGAAAGATCAAATGTATTTACTCACCAACCACAGCCACTTCCTCAATAGATGATAATGGGGATTCAATTAGAAAATGTCAACATTGTAATGAATGTGATGTACCATGTATATTCAGTACCCGAAAACCAAGCGAAACAAGAAAATTAAATTCAGCAAGGATCGCTTCAAGGGTTCTTGGGTCAAGTGCAAATGAAAATATACAATCACACATTGAAGATGGGGAGTTTCCAAACGAGTGCATTACAATTGTTAGAACTAATGGTGTTGACATGTATTTAAATACTTCAAATCAAACAAATAGAAAATGGAGTGATTCAAGTGATTTAAATAATGATAATGAGGTAGATAGTAGCAACGCTGTTGATCGAGTTACTCCTGCTACTGGACCTGGTAGTGCTGTTAAAATTGTCCGATTATCTCAATCATTACTTACTCGACCAGTCTCACCACCAATCCCCAATGCAACAAATGAATTAATAAATTCATTTCTGTTAACATCACCAAATAACATTCAGCAATATTTATACGACAATTACATATTTCCAATATTCCCATTTTGTACTATACAAATGTTAAATTTATCTTCCAAATTACTATCAATAGAGCATTTATGCTTGGTTATCACTGCTTCTGGTGCTGGTAGTTTTCAATGTGATAGATCGGTTTTAAACGGAATTATTAATAAGTTAATTACTGATTTGAGAACTGATATTGAAGAGGGATGTAAGTGGAGTATTGAAAGAGCTGGATTGATAGTGTTGGCTTGTACAAAGGCTGAATTACCTAATGATTTAGTTCAATTGGTATGTATTCATTACATCACTTAAGAGTTAAACTTATACTAACTTAATACGCAGGCAATTGAACAATTATTGAATCATCATACTCAGTCATCACTTCCGCTTCCATTACTAGCACATACATTATTAGTTATAACATGGCAATCATTTTTAACTTCAAAGCCATCAATTCAACATTCGTTACCAACTTCAGATATATTAGCAACGTATATGGCAACATTACCAAATCATAATAGTTTTACATATCATATGATTTACGTTACGCGATGTATGTCGTTATTTCAAACATTATTTCAAGAATTTGATAATTTGACAAATGAATCTCATGCAATTAAACGACAATGGTGGCAATCTAAAACATCGATTTTACTAAGAATGGAATCCGACCTACTATTATTCCCTGCTAAAATTCCTGCTGAATTATCAGTTGTTAAAGATCAATTAATAGCATCAACTGAAGCATTAATATTACATTTATTACATAATACACTATTAACAGATTTTTACATTAAAGTTCTTAGTTTATGTAATCAATTTGGAAATACATTAGGTTTAGCACCTGTTCCGGGGTTATTACATTTAATTTGTACAATGTCAAGATCAACTTTTTTATGTTCACCAGCAATTGTAAAACGATGGCAATTATTAATTTGGTGTCAGTTAAAATCTGCGGATTTAACCATTCAAATTTGGAATTCTGAACGATTTAAAAATTGTAGATATGTGTTATCAATGTTTCCAATGCATTTTCACATCACTTCTACTTCTACAGCATCATCAACATCAACAGTTTCAACTTCAACTTCAACAATAATAGAAAATATCGAAGAAGATGGTCATAATGATATTGAACAAATTTGTAAAAATAAAACATTAAATGAAGTTAAAGAAATTGTTAAATATGGTGCAATTGATGAAATTTATGAAGAACCTGATGGACAAATTGTTTATTGGGTTTTTGTTGATGTGAGAACTATGAGTACTGCATTATATTTAAATGCATTAAGAAGTGGAGAATCTATTTAAGTAATGTGGCACGTAATATAATATAATTAAATAAAATCTCTATTTAAGCAATATAATTCAGATAAATAATAAATAAAATCTATAACCGTATACCATATCCATAACCCATTTAAATAAAAATAAAAATCAAATAAATAAAAGCAAACAACCATATACCTAACCTAACACCCAGTAAAAAATTCATCATCATCTTGACGTTCTTGTTTAATTAATTTCTTACTTGAATTTCCGTTTCTAACGCCAGCATCAGAGTTACTAAATTCACGTTCTCTGTCAAATGAATTAAAATCTGGTTTTGAAATTGTACTTGATTCACGACGACGACTTCTATCTCTATTATTTCTTGAAATAATTAAATTGGAAGAAGATATATTTAATTGTGAATTCGATTCAAATTGTGATGTTTGAAATAATTGTTGCTGTTGTTGTCTAATACATGTACTTAACTTCAATTTAACACAGTTAGAAACACCTAATACCCAAACTGCATGATCCCAGATATTTTGTAAGCTTTTCACAACTGCAATAATTTGTGATAAATATTTACAGTATTTTTGAGTTGACGAAATGTCAATTTGAGTTCTTGAATTTAATAATGAGAAAATTGTTGTAATTGTTAAGAAAAATGCAGAGTATGAATCATGCGCTATTTTGTTTGTGTAATTGTTGGACATGGTGATAAGATTTCCAATCTTAACTATTTCGGAAACTGATGAAAGACATGAAGTTAAAGTAATTGAAGAATCTGACGAGAGAGAAGACACAGTATCATGTAAATATAAAATAACATGATTATATAAGAGAGATAAAGAGATTGCATGAATTGAATTTGAATTTGAATAATCATTTGTAAATTTAAATTGAATTGGTAATGATTCTCTAAACGAATCAAGACGAGAAAGAATTCTTAATATAAATTTATTTGAGATTTGTTTTCGAATTCGAATTCCAATTATTTCTCGAAGTACGGTTGCAATTTTAGTATATTCATCTATAAATAGAATTGAATCTTCATCTTCATTTATTTCAAAGTCATCTCTTGCTAACTCGGTTATTGATTCACACTGTTCTTGTGATACACATAATTCATGGCCTAATAAAGCAGAACAATAAGCATCTCTTGAAATTAAAATCCACCATATTCGTCTTTGTAAAGAAATACTTGATTTACCTAGATCATTTCTACCTAAATTAAATGATCTAAGTAACAATGCTTTAGCATGTTCTGCAGCAGTACGTAACCAAATCATTGGATTTCCTGAATCAGGTTTACTTGCGCCGCTATAAAAAGACAAAAGAATTGAAGATTGAGTTATAATTAAATCATCAAGTTCATAATCGGATTGAATTAATAATCTTGCTGAATTATAAAAATCAAGTCGATCATAATCTGTAGTTATTGATTCAGAAATGAGTGGAAAAGCCACAAAACAAATTGAATGTTGAAGAACAAGTGGAAGTGTTCCCGATGTATATGATGAAATCAATTCATTCTGATTCAATATTGGAAGTGTTGGATGAATTTGTTTAACATATGCAGCGATTAAATGATCTAATGTTGAACGAGATGGAATTCGAAAACATTGTTGATTGCGTAGGAACTCTAACTGAGTTGTAGACAAATGTCGAGGATGTGGAATTGATTTAGATGGAGATGAAACTGGAATATCCAAATCAAAACCTATTGGAAGCAAACTATGGTCCACATTCATTAATCCATTAATATCATCAACATCTGCATCTTCTGATTTGAAAAATGGAGAATTGTAATCTGAGACCGGCTCAGGTTGGAAAGTTGATGCAGATAACAATGCAGACGGATCAACCGTTAGTGAAGGCGGAGATGGAGATGCACATTCTGATGCTGATGTATATGACGATGCATAAGAAGGTGGTGCTCGCGTACTGTCGTCATAGGAGGACGAGGCCGAAGAAGAAGACGTTGAAATAAATGCCGACGAAAATTGATGCCGGTCGTCCGGACTGATCTCCGAGTGATTATTCACGACGGGTAATTCGTCATCACTGATCTTATGATCTTCGGAAATATCGTATTCAAAATCATCATCATTTTCTTCCTCCGCATTACCTGCAGGAATGACAATACTGCGACGTGAACGAGTCGAATGTGCTGGTGTGGATGAACGTGAGTGAATTCGAAGTTTGGGTGACGCCTCGTTGGGAGGTTTGCCAGCCGGAATGGAGGTTTCGGACATTTGAGAAGCGGAAACGGATTTGCCCAAAGAGGAAATTGTTGTATCAAGCACAATAACATTTTCCGCAGTAGCGTTGCCAGTATTTTCAGTATGCGTAGCAGCTTCTTGAGCAGCAGCTTTCTTTTCTTTGGCTTTCTTCATCCATTCTTTCCTATCGTACGTCCCTCTTCTTGATTTGATAGGTTCGCAATCATCGGCTCCACGGCGTTTGCACCTTGAACAAGGTGATCCATGAGTTGCAACGTCGCACTTGACTTTGCATGAATGGCATCTCTTGCATGCAATTGAAGACCGCAGTCCTAATTTCGCCTTGCTCCGGGATTTGGAAGTTGATGTAGACGGCGCGTGCGCGTGCGCAGAACGCGACCGCAAGTGCGGCGGCGTCGGCTTAGCTGTCGAGCCGGTCATATTCGTGTCGGAGAAGCGGATGACGACGACATGAAGTGGTGGAAGGTGCTTTTTGTGAGAATGGCGAGGAGATGAAGAGCGACGCGCAGACGAGCAGGTCGTGGAGGATATATAAAAGCCGGACGCGTGTTTACAGCGCAGGACAGAGTGTGGAGAAGATGCGGGGCGGACGGGCGGTGGTTAATTGCGTGCGGGGCCCAAGCCGAGGCCGCGAGGAGCGCCAGTTTTTCCGGCGGGAACTGGGCCGGCTCAGCTGCCGTTTCGGGTGCCCCCGCATTTCATCGACGGCAGGCTGATTGGCTGCTGTATACTTTGCAGCTACAGCACAATCAATATACAGAGATACACAAAACAAGCACAGGTTCATAGATGCAGGCAAATATATAGATGTTCTGCAGTTAGAAATATCGTGAGGCAGCTCTTCACCCGGCGAAACATCCGCGTCGGTATCGCTTCCTCACTCGGCTGGGCTGATCTGCGACTGCGACTCTCGCTCGGACTTCTGGCAGTGTTTCTTTGTTAGCGGCTGAGAAACATCACCTTATCGTGGGCGGAAACGCGGATGCGGGGGTTGTTTGTTTGCGTTTTCTGCCTACTGTACTATACTCCGCTTTTCGTGGGGTAAGCTTGACAGAGTTACATCCGATCAACATCATGCACAAGTTTAAGCGCTTTAAGCGCGCTCAATATACACGCGCTCAGGCTAAATGAAATCATTGTTGGAGCGTCTAATATATTTGAATACACTTGCTTACATACCAAACATGGTAGTGGACTCTTTTAGAATGAGATAGATCAGTTCATGTAAGACCGCGTAGAAATCGACTATGGGCGGGCGGGTGGACGGGGCTGGGAAGTTGGAAGGAAGGAACACCGGCGCTCGCTGTTGGGAGCTCCGAGAGCCTAGCTACAGTATGTATAGGCCTGCTAAGCTAATCCCAGGTAGTGGAGAGTGCCAGAGTGGGGGAGCAGAGCCTCGTACAGCAAAGAGGCTTCGCTTTCTGACTTTCTGTGGGCCTCTCAAGCAGGTCTTTGCTATACAATTCGGATATGCAAGCGGATCATGATTTGCCATTTACTGGGTTATGGTATTAATGCTGGTCTCCAACATTTTGGAGATCTGTCTTCTGCTACAGTAAGGGAAGGTTTAGGTTTGTTCATTGCGCCTACTTACCCAATACCCTAAGCCTGTAAATCATAAATCATAATCCGTTTACACAGATACAGGCAAACGGATCATGATTTATGATTTACAGGCTTAGGGTGGCTGTTTTGTAGGCGTAATGAACAGACCTAAACCTTTAAACCTAAGGAAGTGAACCGTTTGCCTGTATCTGTGTTAACTCGTCATTTAAGCAACAATCACAACGAACAATGGAACAAAACGAAATAGTCAAACCTAACCTCTAAACTCCAAGCCGCAATCCGACACACCTTTATTACCCTGTAACGTTATGGCACGCGTACGAGGGGTAGGATACCGTACTGGAATACTGGGATAATGATGGTTGACCTATATTCTCTGGTCTATGTTACATACCCCTTCGCATGACATCTAGATAGAATAAAATAGATGTTGCAAATGAGATGTCCGGACATGACACTGTGGCAATGTATAAGATTGAGCCAATTTTTTGCTTTGAAGCAACTCCTGAATGATGCTTGCCAATCATCTTGTCTTTGATCTGCTTGGCAATTTCAATATGCCTGGGCTTTGATAGGGCTTGGCGTCGCAGAAACTTTTCAAAATAATGCTGTTCTGGACCCTTACCAGACTTCGTTCCTTTCTTTCGTGATCTCACCGACTTGACAAACACAGCATGAGAGAAAAAGGTTCAAGAAATCATTGACAATATGGAGGTCAAACTGATATAAAAGAACAAAAAGGTTCCAAACGGATCACTGTTGTAGTGCAGCAAAATGTTCTCGGTCTCCGCCTCGATCACCTCCGGGATTGGATAAATCCTGTATTTTCCCTTAAACCATCTAACACCCGTATCGTATCCAGAAGATCCTTGTAGGATTTAGTGTAGGCTGTTGACAGAAAAGTTAGTGATTCTTCCTCTATAGCTGTTCTCTTGTGGCAAAACTCGTTACTAAAAGAGAACAGCATGTCAACAGGCAGAGGTGGGAAACGCTCTGCACAAAAAAAAAAAAAAACATGTAACCTTCTTAACCTGATTGGGAGAAGTAGGCAGTGCTGATATAGGGCGGAAGCAGAGTGTATGAATAAGGAACAACAAGAGCGCATCATGACGACAGCACAAACTGAAAATGCCTCCAGTATCCTTCTGAGCAGGCAGTAGTTGGAGCTTTGTCGCGTGGAAATAATTACCACAAGACGAGCCATCTTTACCCACTTGCAAGCGATCGACAGCGACAAAACTTGGTGCATGTGGTTTTAGGCCTTCCAGATTGTCATTTTGTCCTTTTCTCCTTGCAGGATGAATAAATGGAAGCAGATTGTATTCCTGAAGAGCACGCTTAACGGAAACACTCCATGCAACGTAGTTATTTCCATCCAACTTGATAGGAATAACAGGATAGGAGAGGGGCATAGGAGGAGCGGAGGATAATGTTGAAAGTTACCATCCATTGAGATATGAACACTGTCGGATCTATTTTCGCCTTTGATTGACTTGCCATATCCAAAGTGGATTCGCTATATTCCTTAGCTATTCTAGCCTGCAAGGTCTCCGAAGAACGCCTGAAGGCAAGGCAAAGCACATCTGCGCATATCCAGCAGAGGCAGCTCCAGCTTGTACTTGGTCTCCAATTCCTCTTGGATACCCTTGAATAGTGCTGATGCTGATCCGGTACCGCCTGCTTGTTGAATCATGTCGATAGTCGACAGCATTTCAAAATCAAACACCAGATTTGGCTTGTTCAAAGTTGATGGAAAGAATCCAAGATCCAAAAGCATAAGGATCCTGTCATTACTTGTGTCTTCTGGTCCAAGTACTATGAATTGAATTTCTTGTTCTGTTAGTCAATGTTCGAAAGTATATGGCTCAATTTTACTTACCAGTAAATGAAATACATGTGATTACCATTGGTCCAGGTGTCAGCTGCATTCCTTTCAAAAAGCAACTGAAATCATAATCGACAGTCGTGAGATAGCCAGATGTGTTTAAAATCGACCATATCGGCATTTGCTTCAGTCAAAGACATATCAAAGCCCTACCTATCAAAGCACATTCTACTCCGTCGGAGAACAGTACTGCACGATGTACTGTTTCTGTCACAGATGTCCAAGAGATAGATGTTTAAGTTTTCTTTTGCCCGCTAATGTGGTTTCCATGTTGCGTTGTACAGGTGCGCTCACGTCGATTTCCTGGAGCATCACATTTGTGTCAATTGAATGGTTTGCACAATTATAATAGCATTATCAGCGATACTTTACCACTTTGGCTTCAAAGGTCTGACTGATCCCTGCCTGACTTGTTTCTCTTTGAATACCAGACTATCGGCGAGGCGATGTAATCATCTTTGCGCTGCTTAACAGCACCTGCTCTGGCTCTGATGCAGCCTTTTCACTCAGTATCCTTCTCCAATAATTCCTCGTTGATCCATCCCCCTTCTCTTCGTCTTTGGTGGAGGTGGCTTTTGCCGGTCACTCGGGTTTCGGGAAAATAAAAATAAAGTGGTTCTGTGGGGAGGACCAAGTCCTCCAAAATTCGTGGGGCCATCGCGGGACAGGCAAATGGATCAAGTTCGCGCATTTACAGGGTTAGGGTATAATAGACACTGCACTGTGACAACTCCCTTTTTTTTGCCTTTTTTGGGCCACGATCCACTGCTGCGTAAGTACGCTTTCTATACAGTAAAGAATTGTCCAAGATTGAAGCGACAGCTGTGCATTTATTTACTCTAAAGTAACTAGTTTTACTCGTTGGAAAAATGGACGCGCGTGCATTGCAGACAATATAGCGGGGTCGTTGAACCTAGCGCCTTTCGGTAGCTCAAAGCTCTGTAAAAAGGGAGTTCTTTAGCGGTCAATTTTTGTGATCTTGTCTTTCACATGTAATTACTAGCTTTAAATAATGCAGTTGAGTCAGCAGAGTACCTGTTTCTAGATCGCTGAGACAATCGAGAGGGAAAAGAGTCGGAGATCGATTGGTTGCAGGCATGGGAGTAGCGGTGAGCCCTGACCCTGATATTGAAATGAAAGCGCGATGGCACTCTTGGAGTTCTCGTTTTCTTTTTGACGATCCGGGTATTGAAAGGAGGTTGTGGATCAATTGAGATACTTGCCAGCGTATATTCAACAAATCAATTGACGATTAATCAAATCAAAAAGATCGACCGTCAAACGCCAATCTGCTATTTTTGTTGCAGAGTTATAAACCACGAGTACGGCACTTACGGATGTTGCTGAAGACCCATGTCGAGCTGCAGAACTGCAAGGCTAAAATAGATTCGCATTTACAAAACGCGTCAACAACTCCCCAACGCGTGCGCGACGCGTCGCTCGTGTAACATCGCCCACCTTACTTGTCACATTTATGATTGCGCAGCGGAGTACTTTTCCGGATTGAATTAATAACAAGCTTAACTAATATAACACAATGCTAACAATTATTTTGACAGTATCAATTGTGTCTGAAGTACCTGCGTCATACCGCGCATCGTATTAAACGCGACAGCACATCTTTGCATTCGTTGGTAAAGTTAACTAACGCATGTGCGCTTGCAACACTCTCTTGTTATCACACCTCCCTCTTGATCTAGTGGATTGCGAGTATACATACGTATATCCGTAATTAGCTTGATCTCCTACTCTCTCAACAGGCCGTTAGATCTAACGATCACGTTCCTTCTCCTCCGATTCTCCCATCTTCGCTCTTTTTTTTCATCTTCATCATCTTTTTCTTTTTAATTTTCATCATTGTGTCCGTGCTTCTGCTGCAGATCGATCACCGTTGGTAGATCATTACACTTTATTTCCGTCATCATCTCCATTCAGATCGCGTCCATTTTCTCCTCCATCATCAACAACCACTAAACAATCACTAAACAATCACTAAACAATCACTTAACAATCACAATCAAATGGCAACCACACCTCAATCTTATCATTCATCAAATCCATTGATTCCTGGTATTCACACACCAATTCCACTCTTTTTTCAAGATTCATCAATTCCTCGATCTAAACTTGCTAATCGTGCTTTTGCTATTCCTTATCTAGCATCTGCAGTTTCTTCTTCATCAATTCCACTACCTCCTCCTTCTCCTTCACAGCAATCTCCACAACAGTCTCAACAAGATCAACAATTAAAGAAAAAGAGAAAACGCAAAGAGTCGAATATTGAAATGCGCGCTGTTCAGCGTCCTAAGTTACAAAATGAATCTATGCAAAGACCTATATTAGTTCAATCAACAGCAGCAGTTAATCGACCAATGGCTATTTCAACAATTCTAGCACCTACTGTTAGTAGTTCAAAACCTTCTCAACAAAACACTAGGGTATATCGAACAATTGCGCCTGGTCCTGCACCGCCACCGCCTCCACCTTCACTTGTACCATCGCCAGCACATCACTTGTCACTCCCATTAACAACTACAACATCGCCATTTCAATTTACAGCAAATTTTACAACAAGATTACTGACAGCATTAGTACCATCATTACCATCATCAGCTCGAATTTTATTATATACATTATGTCCATCAATTCATCATTCACTGTTTACTTCCCTTTGTGCAAATTCTTCGAATTCTGCTTTTGATGGCCCTGTTACTTTTGAAAATGATGAATATGATGATGAAATAATGGCTAGAACAATGTCTACTTTTGTTGATAATTTATCAGAATCAGAATCAGAATCAGATTCTCATCGAGAAAATAAATCAGATTTGAGAAATGACTCAACTTCTTCAATATCAAGTACTTCAACAATTCCTAAACGAACAAAATTGCAAACACATCGACATGGAATTAACCTGAGAAGAAATTCAGCACAAACAAGATGTATTTTACCAGATTGTTCATTTGCGGCACTTTCATCACCAGCAGAAGTTCGTCAACATTTTTTATCATCAAGACATCAAGCTTGTTTTGCAAGATTATGGTTTGTTTCAACTGCGATCACAAAGCAAGGTGTCAATGTTGGTAATAATGAGCCTGAAAAAAGAACTAAATGGTATTTAAAAAATAGTATCAATAATGCACGTCATTCAAGATCAACAAGACTTTCATATGAATCTCAAACAATATCAACAACACATCCTGCACTTCTTCAATTAAGTGAGTCAGATACTTTATTTTTACAAAATATTCAGTCAACTCCTGTTACGAAAGGACCTTCAGAGATGAGACTTATTGCAGAGCGTGCACATTGGGAACAACAATTTGTTTCATTTGAACATATTGCTTATGTCGCTTGGATTCATTCAAAAGGTTTATCTTTTGAATATGCAGGTACTCATCAAAAGTATTTCTCATTACCTATTTCATCTGATTTACCATCTGTTAATCCATATTCAACAACCCATCCATATCTCCAATCACCACCATTACTCCAACAACAGCAACAACAACAACAAATTCCAGCATTAAGATTTACTCCTTCAGTAGTACTTAAAGAAACCACGAAGCAAAGAAGAGGACCCGGAATTGGAATGGCTGAGTTAATAAGTGATCCACTGGAATTAGAATATTTAAATACTTTACAAAGAGAATTGCAAAATGGTTCGGGTACGGTGCTTGGTGGAACTGATCCTGTTGCTGAAATTGTCGCGTATGAAAGATTATTAAAGACGTTTGTGGAGTAGTGGGGCTTATACGGTACTGTATATGGTTTACGATGGCTCTAGCCAAGGTGGTTGCTACGGTAAAGTATAATAAGAATTAGTAATTAATATAAATTAAGCTAAGATACGAGAACAAACATATATCCTAAATAACAAAAGATACACATTGCAAATTGCTTTACCTTCCACTTCAATAATCGTTACTTGATATACTTAAGATCACCTAGTAGCATCATCATTGACTCTATGCAAATCACCTAATTCAATATTTGGATCAACACCTTTAATTCTTTGTTTTCTACTTTCTCTAACCGCATAACCTCTTGAGCCAAAAATTTGATTTCCTCTAATAACAAATCCATGTTTCTTATGAACAAACATGTAATATAAAACTGCACATAAAAATATAACTGCAATTGGTACGACTACTGAAATTGCAATTATACCTCCTTTTGATAATCCTCCATGACTTCCATTGTTGTTACCGACTCCAGGAAGTGATGGTGGAATAATTGCATTAACATTATCAGAAGGAAGTCTATTAATTGGATATGCAGCATCATTAACGGAATTAATAAATCTAACAATTGGTCCAGAAGTTGTTCCGACATGAGTTGCATTTGTATTCGGTGGAACTTGAGGTGTTAAATTAATATAACAAAATCCACGCGGTGAATAGCTTGCAAATTCAGGTTGAACTGTCAATGGGTAAAAACCATATGCATTTTCAACCCAACTAGACGTGAAAACGTCATCACCCTCTCCAATTGGAAGACAACTGACCTCAACGCGAACTCTAGTGATATCATCAACACCGCCACCGAAATATGTTGGATCCCATGTAACAAAGTAAGTTTCACCGACTACCATTTCAGTTGCATTTCTTGGAGAACAAAATGGAATACCAGGAAGCGGTACCCCCCAGCCAGTGTTTTCATCAGGAAGTCTTGATCCCCAACATCCTAAAACAGGTGCCTCAGTTTGTCTGTAAACTTGATCATTTGGTTGTGGAGTTGGTGATGGATTAATTGTAGCGACACGATGAGCTGCACCTGTTGTTGTGAAGGTGGCAAGTTCGTTGTATGGATTTCCTGACGGATCAAGAGAAACCCAAGCAGAAGTTGAATCTGTGGCTGGTGGAGTTGGTGATGGTGATACGGTGACTCCAGCGTAGACGATGGGAGTTATGGTGCTGCGATCGCCATTTGCAGCGGTTGATGTCCATGGTGCAAGAGTCGTGAGTGCAGTATTGCGCTGTGCAAAAGCAGGAGATCCAAGAGCAAGCAGAAGCACTGCTGCAAATGAGGATAGTGGAGCCATCATTAATGGTGAGATGGACAGAGAGAGGGAGAGAATGCGAGGATGCACGAAAGAGGAGAAGTAATGAAGAGGTGAGAGGAGGCCTTAATAGGTAAACCAATTGGAGTTGAATGGCTGGGCGCAGAACAATAATAAACGGATCGGAAGAGTCGGGACTCAGCTTAGGAGTCAGTGGGAATTTCCGAGGGTCGATGGAACAAACACGCATATACGAGGCGAGACGGCGAGTGCCGGTGGGAGAGAATTGGAAGATTGTTTGTTGACTGCAGCGGTCCGTTTGGCCAATGGATGGGCGGTCGCACCGGGCTGGGCTGGATGGATCAGGCGGTCGCCGCGATTCCGGCAGGTCTGCGCCAGACGAGCAGCCAAGCGCCAGGTCCGTGTCACTTCTCTCTCGATCTCCACGAATTTGGGCATTAACTCGTTGACCGTGGGCGCTGACCGGCGCAGACTCCAGACGCATGTGTCTTTTGTCCTGCTCTGCTGTCGACATGTCATATCTGCAGGAAAATTAACAGTAAACACCGGAAACAAGTCATTGCGCTGCTCAAGAGGCCAATCGCTCCTTCCAGGACGTAGCACCCGCGGCAAACTCGTGAGTTTCCACGCGCCGGCCCAAGCAGGCAGGCCACCGCCGTCGGAAAACCACGAGCGGAACCGAGACCAAAGCCCGGTCTCGACTTTCGAGTTCCCATTGTGCGGTGCGGCGCGGAGAAAGCCGAACTTTAACTGCGCGCAGAGATAATCTCATCAGATAATCGCTGCGGGGTCTAGACGAGTCGCGATGCGCCGCGCCGTGATCCCCGGATTGCGAGCACCGCAGCACTTCGTTGGACTGAGGGCAGTCGAGGGGCCAACGCGTCGATATCGTCGCACGCTAAAGACCGTGACCTATGAGAGATGATCGAGACTGAGGGCCGTTGCTCTGGTGGAAACGCCTGTGGGCTGGGCGGGTGCGCGAGCAGCATGCGAAGATGCCCTTATCAGATCATCTGGGGCGGTTTGTGCGCGGTGCTGCGGTGGGGTTCTGCCGCGATATCCATCCAATTCCACACGACTTTAGTTCTGCACCTGGAGAGTATACGCTCTGGCGCTCGGCGGTCTACCAGCGGCCTGCACTAGCTCGTTTAATCGCTGTGAAATTAACTCCGCAGACGTTACTTTATTCCCATGACAGCGGCGGCCAAGACTCATCTTCGACACTTTGGACCTTTCGTTTTTCATCGTCACCGAATCCAGCGCCGGCACTCTCCGCGGAGCAGGCGGTGGGTCTTTTTGTGTGCTATCCTGCTCGCATCAACTGATGCACAAGATGCATGCACGACAGCGGCCGGTGACATCCGTCGCCCGTCGCTTGGCTCTTGACTTTGCGCGTCAGTTCCACCAAGGCGCCAATCTGCACCGCCGTCGCTGTACGCTTCACTGTTCCTCACTCTAGTTACCACTATCTTCACCTTTTCGTTTTCAGCACTCTGCCCAGCCTGGCTCACGCGGGGTCGAGACCTCGCTCGCTCCACGCCCAGCTCCCGGCTCTACGCTACCCCGATCGATCGTGCCTTCGTCCTATATAACACCCACTTTCCCACCTTCTCCTATTTCACCTTCCTCTTTCTCTTTATTGCACTTCAATTGTCTCTTCAATCGCAATGCTCTTTTCCACTTCCACCGTCCTTCTCGTCGCCGGCGCTGCCGCCCGTTTCGTCGCCGCCCAGGCTCACGGCGAGGCTGGCGCTCAGCGCATGGGTCCTATGGCTATCATGTGGCCCCCAGATCGTGAGTGGAACGACGACTACGATGCCACTTCACCTTGCGGTTCCGCCACTGGTATTGTCAACCGTACCGCTTTCCCTCTCGATCAAGGTGCTGTCTCTCTCGTCATGCAAGATGACACCTGGGACATTGATGTTGCAATCTACTACGGTAACCAGAACCCAGTTTCTCTTAACCAATTCTCCGTCTTCATTGACGATGTCGATGAGCTTGAGGCTGGCCATCAGTGCTATTACGTTCCTGATCCTCCTTCATCTGTTGCTGCTGGATCCAACGCCACTCTTCAAATCACCTACACTGGTGAGGATGATGGACGCAACCAGACTCTCTACGCTTGCGCCGATATTACTTTCGTTCCTACTCAATCCTTCAACCTTTCCCGCATTCCTTGCTTCAACGTCACGTATGCTTCAATGCGCGGTGCCAACTCTTCATCTACCACTACCGCAGCATCATCCTCAACTTCCGCGCCAACTTCAACTTTCTCAACTGAGTTCACTACATCAACTTCTGCTGCTCCTACCGCAACTTCATCATCTGCTGCTGTTGCCAACATCGCGTCTGTGCTCGCAGTGCCATTCGCCATCATTGCTGGTGTCTTCCTTTTCTAATCGTATCAATTATAAATTGATCTTTTGGATGGATTTTATATTAATTAATTTGTTGAATTCGTAGGCTTTTGCCAATAGATGTGATTTTCTTCATTCTTATTACTGTAGTCATAGTACTTCCTGAAGCGGTAGTAAGTTACGTTATTGTCACTCAAATATTGTTTGCTCTCTCTACACTTCGCAAAAGTAATGAGTTAATAATCACCAAACGACCTTCGTAAGGTTCACATTATATATATTGATTAACTAATTTAGTGGTATTTCATATAATATTAATTATCGAGCCCCTCGCACAGCCGAATATTGGGAGTATTTGTCACATCGTATACAGTACAAATATTTGTTAATTCAGTAAACTTGAGTAATTCTTTAAAGTTGTGCTGCAAGTGATAATATGGTAGTAGTAGTAGTAGTAGCAGTGGCAGTTGGTAATCGATAGTCATTCTCATAATTCTCATATTAGTTCTTTGTAATAATTTCTCATATTTCTTGACATACTGATGGTGAAACACACATCAAATCAGGATAACTTCGTAAAGTAAAAAATTATTTCGGAACGGAATACCAGAACAGGAGTTTTTGAAATTGAAAGTTGTTTTTGGAATTGACAGTTATAAGCTGTTATTAAACACATGAAGATAATATTCATGGTCGATTTGGTTTCACCGGACGAAATTGACATTCGACTTGTGTAATTTCAATCGTTTGATTGATTCGGAATCGTAACGTCGTAATAAAAAAAGTTTAAAAATTGAAATCGAAAATTGAAATTGAAACGAAAACAAATCGACAATAGGAATCCAGATGATTAAAATATAAATAAAACACATGAAGATAGTATTCATGGTCAATTTTTGGTTTCATTGGACGAAATTGATGTTTGAATTGTACGTATAATTTCAATCATTGATTGATTTATATTTGTAATCGGAATCGTGTGATCGTTGAGATCATTTCGTAATATAAAACTCTATATAATCTTTCTGAATCGTATTGCAAAATCTTTGTCATATAGACTAACTTGATTTGTCAATTAATAAATCGTTATCGTTTGACTTGAGAGTTAACCTCATCAGTATGTCATCATCATTCCATGTTTAAAACTTGAACCATACCATATTTGTTATTCGAAATACACAACTGCCACTGCTAAAACTTAAACTTGCACTTGTACTTGTATACTTGAAATTTCTCCACTTAAATACTTAATTATACCTTGAGCTTCATAACATAAATTCATAAAACCATAACTCCTAATAAAAAACTCGTCTTAAAACTCCTTAAAACTCCTTGAAACTCCTGAAAACTAAAGCAATAACAAAAATAAACTCGACATAACTCCTCCGCCATGATATTCTTTTTGAAATATTTACATAATGGGTGCAACATTGCTATCACGATCGGATAACAGACCACGCCGATTGCTCTTATAAGATTTTGCTTGTAATGGTGAAATTGAAGTACCACATTGTACAGGTGATACCTTTGATGCTTGGGTATGTGTATATGATGATGGTCTATTCTCAGTGGAAATAATCACTGGCGAACAGCGGCTTGGATATGAGAAGACTGAAGAATTGTCTGATGGTGATTTCTTGCATCCCAGTGAATTTGCTTTCTCGTCATTCATATTTTGAATAACGGCACGTAACTTGGTAACTTCTTTTGCACGAGCCTCGACAATTTCCAAAAGGTCTCGTTTTTGAACAGAACATTCAGTGACTTCATCTCTAGTATATTTAATTTCTTTTTGCAATTTTGCAGCTCTTTCAGCAGAAGCAACTCGACTAGCTTTAAGGGAAGCTCTTAAAGTACGAGATTCTGATCCGCAGTTATCAACAATTTCAACTAATTGACCATTTCGTTTTGAACTCTGATGAAGTTGTTCTCTAAGATCAATCACAAGATTTTCTTGTTCATTGTACTTTTCAGAAATTGAAATTAATTCTTCCCATTTATCACAAGCTTGCTTAAGCTTATCTTCAAGATTTGAACATGTTGCTTGTAACTTATCAATCTTTTGTGAACCTTGTTCAAGTTCAACTGATCTCATTTCAAGTTCTGACTGCAACTCGCTAACTTTCGCAGCAGCTTCTGTGCGTTCAGTCATCAATCTTTGACATTCAGTTTGAACACTTTTCAGCTCATCATAGTCAAGCGAGTCTTGAATTCGTTGTTCAGCTTCAAATGATCCCAATAAAGCAGTTGATTGTTCTAGATCCAATTCAACAAAATGACGTTCTTCACGTTCTTTTGATAACTCATTCTCAAGATTTTTTGTAATTTTTGTCAATTGAATAACATTGGCGCATTCTTGTTCACGTTCAGCTTGTAACTTCTTCATCTGAGAACTTGTTGAAGACATTTTCATAGCCAGCAAAACACAAACGTTTGAGAAATCTTCTTGAGCTTCATTAAGTTTAATCTTAATTTCTTGCTGCATAGCTCTTAATTCAATAATTTCATTATCACGATTTTTGAGTTCTTCTTGAACAAGTAAAGAAGCATCACGCTCATTCTTAAGAGATTCCTCCAAGCCTTGAACTTTCTCACGTAATTCAATTGAAGAAACTGTCTCCGATTCAATAGCAACTTTTAATTCCTTGACTTGTTCTTTGTAGTTCTCGATCTTAACAACATCATGCATATGTTGATACTTAGCTCTTTCAAGTTCTTCAGTATCCTTTTGAACTTGTTCCTTAAGTTGTTCGACTTCTTCCGCAGATCTTACTTGTACCTCTTTAGAAATTTGAATAGTTGCAGTTAATTCAGAAGAAGCAGCACGTTCTGACTCAAGACATTCTTGGAGTTCGCTGATTTTTTTTTGTAAATTCTCAATTTGAACTACCTTGTCAGTTCCACTTTGAACTTGTTTCTGAAGTTTCTTGAGTTCTTCTTGATCGATAATATGTGCGTCTGCTAAAGACTGAATTGTACCATGTAACTCGGATAATTTGGCATGTTCAGTCTCAATAGTTTCTTTCAAATCTCTAATTTCGTTCTGTAAAGCCTCAACTTGCGCACCATCATGTGATTCTTGACATTTATTGCCATTACCTTGTGCAGCAACTTGCTGTCTAAGACTTTCAAGTTCACGAAATTGTACTCTATATAATCTGTCATTAGATTTGATAGCAGCCTGAAGTTCAAAGATAGTAGCACGTTCATTTTCAATATTACTATTGAGAAGATTAATTTGTACCTTATAGTTGGCAATTTCCAAAGCTTCTTGAGACTTTTGATCATTAACAACGTTGGCACCATTGTTCTTTTGAACGTCCTCCATAACTTTTACATATTTGTCATTTAATTCAATGAGAGCTGTCTTATATCGATCAAAATTATGTTCCATATTATTTGCTCTTGAACGCTGATACTCGGCAAGGCCTTGGAGATCCTGAATTTCCATCAAATAGCCAGTAACACTTCTTTCAAGAGATTTTATTGTTTTAGTCTCTTCTGATAATTCTTCTTCATTCACAATCCTTTTATCAGCTTCACTAAGAGTAGGTAATTTGGCCTTTTGGGTGTTTTCAGCTTTTGTGGAGGCTTCTTCAGACTTAGTTGGAACTGACTGAACTGAAGCATCGACATTATTCTCTGCAGCAGGTACCTCTGGCTGAACTTGAACATCACCCTCAGTATTCTCCTTTTGTGCGTTCTCTTCAGGTTGCTCAGGTTCTTCAGTTTCTTCAACTGTACCTCCTAATGACACAATTGTACCACGCAACTTGGAAGAAGTTTCACGTTCAGCAATGAGAGCTTTGTGAATGAGAGCTAACTTTTTAGCCAATCTATCATTGTCCATATCAGATTTAGCAAGCATGTTCAAGATTTCGTACTTGTTGGTGAAAATAGTGTTAATATAGTCTTTTGCTTTTTCACATTCGGCAGAAGCAATCTGATGAGATTCAAAAACTTGACTCTTCTCTTTTTTTAAAACCTCATACTGCTCCGGGAGAACTCTTCCTTCTCTCAAAATGTCATTGTCTCTTTCGAGTTCCAAATTCTCCTTGACGGCTTTGTTGTACTCCTTTTCAAGCTGTGAAAAACTTTTGACAGCATTATCTCTTTCATTCTGCAAAATCTTGAAATCTTCAGGCATCGACTCTCCATGTTTTGCAGCGTCAAGTAGTTTCTCAAGCTCTGTTTTATGAATATATAGCTTGTTTTTCTCAGCTACGACCTCATTATACTTCTTTATGACAAACTCCTTCTCTTGGCGATATTGCGCCGAAGCCTTTTGGGCATTATCTCTCTCGTCACGCACAAGCTTGTAATCATCAGGCATTGCAACTCCATCTTGAGCTTCAGTAAGTTTCTTCTTGAGACGTTGGAAAAGAGCACTACCTTCTTCATTTCTTTTGCGATATTGCTCAAGTTCTCTTCGAGCACGGTCACGCTCGTCCCTCAAATCCTGATAGTCCTTAGGAATATTACCTCCAAGCGCGACATTCTGAAGAAACGTTATTTTTCTTTTCATTGCTGCTTTCTCATCTTGGGCCTTGGAAAATAAAGTCTTGTACTTAATAGCTTTGCTAGTAGCATCATTGAGTTGTGTACATTGAATGTCAACTTGAGATTGCAAAACAATATTCTCAAATTGCTCTTGAGAGTCATACATGTCAATGCATTCAACTTCGGTGCTCCATGCACTGAGAGGCGTCAACTCTGCGACTGGCAACGACTGAGATTGACCAGCTTCTGATTCTTCTTTCTGCTCTTCCTCATGCGTTTCCTGTACATTTTCCTGGGCATTATCTAGACCTTTTTCTTCCTCCGTAGAATCAAAGGAGTCATCAAATTCAAGTGGAGGCTGCATTTGACCATAAAGTGACCTAAATACTAATCCATTTTTCAAAGCTGATCTAAGAGGCTTGCCAGGTTGATTATGACTTGGAACATGTTCCACAACGAGACCTTGGTCGCGAAAGGTGACGCTGCGGTTTTGATTATCATATTGAACAAGTTCCATGGATTGAACAGGCTGCAAGGATTGCACGTGTTCCGAAGATTCAGCAAGTTGCAATGATTGCACAGGCTCAGAGGATTCAGCAGGTTCAGAAGATTCAGCAAGTTCAGAAGATTCAGCAGGTTCAGAAGGCTCAACAGAGCATCCATCAGTAAGCGCGAGCTTATTCTTTCCAGAGCCAGATGAAAAGGAAAAGACTGAACGAATTTTCTCGCCCCATGTAAATTTTGTTGGACTAGGAGGAGGCGCAGCTTGAGCAGATAATTGGGAAACTTGATCAGATGATTGAGATCTTCTCAAAGTAAGAGGCATTGGTCTGCGATTGATTGAAGGTTGAAAGCTGACATTGGCGACTTCGTCTAATGTGACTTCTGTTGGAGTATCTTCATCAGAGCTAGCATCCTCTGCAGCGTTATTGGTTGATGATTCTCTCAAAGTCGAAGGGACTGGACGATGACTCTCATAATCACGCTGGTACATGTTTGCAATTTCTTCCAGCATTGCTGCACGTCCCGATAACACGACTGTATCATCAGACGAATTGCTCTCATCAGAGAGAGACTCATTCACATTACTGGTAGGTCTAGCAATGGACAAGGGAGCAATCTCACTAGCATCACTGCTGTCACCAGAGAAAGACGTGTCCTCACTGCTAGTTGGTTCCCTAATAGACGAGGGAATTTTAATTTGAACGCCATCCAATGAGTCGATGTCGCTGACTTCTTCCAAGGTTACATGACGACTTGAAGAAACCATACTATTATCTTCCGCAAAGCGAGCTGCCATATCGGTAGGTTTACCTCTTAAAGTCATAGGCATTGCACGACGCTGTTCAATTGGAATATTGTTGAAATTGGTAATATCTTGCATTGTTGAACAATTAATCTGATTGCTGATACTTCTTGATTGATAGTTACTTCTTTCTTATTTTGCTTGATATTGTTGTTTGCAGCTTTTTCTTGCTGCTGTTGTTTGATGTTCTTGTTGTGTATATACTGTGCGCTGTTGACTGCCGTCTATTGACCGGTATCTGTAAAGCTTCAAACTATTGACCACTGTCTGTTGCCCTGTATCTGTGAATTTCTGGCTGTATACTAGTTAGTTAACTCTGTATTGATTTATTGGTTGTCAAGCACACCTTTTACTTATGCTTCCAACACTTTGATCGTAAACTGGTGAATGAAAGCTTGAAACTAAAGGCTACGTATTGTAGTGGTGAAAGGCAGGTGAAAGGCGAAGGTGAAAGACAAAAATGAAATTCGAAGGTGAAAGGCGAAGGTGAAAGGCGAAGGTGAAAGGCGAAGGTGAAAGGCGAAGGTGAAAGGCGAAGGTGAAAGGCGAAGGTGAAAGGCGAAGGTGAAAGGCGAAGGTGAAAGGCAAAGGTAAAAGGCAAAGGTGAAAGGCGAAGGTGAAAGGTGGAGGGTGATGGAGGGTGGTGAGGGGTGGTGAAAGAGAGGTGGGAAAGAGGGAAGCGGAGAAATCGGGGCGTGTTGTTTACTTCCTTGTCGGCGCGCCGTTGCAAACCAGCCTGCGCCGCACCTTCACGTAAACACCGCGACACGTCTCCAGTCTCCTCCCCACTTCCACGGCTATCTTCCCTGGCTATCTTCCCTACTACAGTATACAGCTACTTGTGATAGCATAAATTATAATCTATTATTTTATATAATTTTTTAGTTTTTGGTATTTAATTTGGCGATCTCTTAGCAGTGACCAGTCGATCTGCCGCAGTACAGTACTTCATCCCCGGGGCGCATTTGATTTCTCAATTCGCCCTCTTCGGTTGTAAATCTGCCTAAGACCAGCTCAATTGTGAAACAGTATATTCAGCCCTCTTTAAAATCACCAATAGCTATGCACCTAGAAGAACAAGAAATTGCGGGCTGAATTTCGAATATAAATCTCCAGCCTCTTGACGACAGGCTGTTTCAAACGCAGCTGATCAGTCCATGTACGAATCAGCATACAAATTCCTACCATTTTCGACTTGAAAATACCACACTTATACTGCATTTATATCATCCTAACGATTGTGGAAAATTTGTTGTACGAAACTCGTTGTGATGGGGCGATAGATAGCGAAATACACTCTACTTAATCCCTTGCTAATCGCAATCAAGTGAATCAACTTCGTTGACCGTATAATCCAGTTACTGTAATCCTACATGAATTAATCCTATTATTTGTATTCCTTGACAGTTTTCTCGTAGTCAGTAACATGGTTGTACTTGTCCTTGCGCATTTGAGAGCTTCTATCTTGAAAAGTACTTTATCGCATCAACATCAATGATCATTCCGTGATGTAAAACAATCGCGTCCTGTTTTTCAATCCAAATACCTGCATTTCTGGTTTTCTATTCTGACTTTCACAGAGACTCGATTTCCTCTCGTAGAAGAAGTCCAGATCCTAAACGCCGCCCACATCCACATACTCATGCCAGCCGTGTAACCACTTCCGTCATTCCCGGCGGCATGAACGGTTCAATTCATGGAGTATTCAATCAATTACCGAGTGAAACGCACTGTGAACGAATCTACTGTATTCAGATGGTATCTGTATGCGATCTTATCTCGAGTTCTCTGTGTTCTTCAGTGGCGCTTGCGGAATTCGGCAGTCAGAAAGGCGGAATCCTCACCCCCAGAAATTTCCATCGGATCAGATCCGGATCTCGCCTCTTGTCCGCCACTTTCCATCCACATTCACTTCTTGATCCAACGCCATATATTCTCTGAAATACACCAAGTAATTACTGTTGTTCAGTTTATTTACGGTCTGAGCACGCCGAGATCACTACTTCGTTGATGTAATTCTCGAGCTTCACAAATCGAGACCTCGTCTTTTCAATTCCGCACGACCATTCATGCTAACGTACGATACATGAAGATTACATCTAGACCACTCTACAGTTTTCTTCTATCCGCTACTTCACCTATAGAACTACTTTAATCAAACATATGCAGTCCAGACAATGGGAAGGTGTACATGCCGCCAAGATCGTCGAGAACACTGTGACCCTTACTGACATTTACGTACGTCTCAACTTTGGTACATTAATACGATATTTTGATCCACTTGTCATCAACAAACAGTACCAATCGTTTTACAAATTATTTTCCAAATCAATGTAATACAGTATCGAATCATCCACTTTCTCATTTCAAATCGGCTTTCATTAAATTTCTAATTTGATTTCCACCGCTTCGGACCAGATACATTTCCAGTGGAATAGTATGATTCAGCCTATTTTACAATCTTAGCATGCATGTGGATCAAATTATCTTTGGTATCCTATTAAATGCTCGCGCTGCACTAATTCTCGATCTTTATCCATTTCTTCACCAATGCGGATTGTGCACGTGTTTGATGCCCACATTGATCACCGCCATAATTTACCCTTCTCTCAGCCAACTTGCTATATTGTATACCAACAGTCCAGATCAAATGCCACGATCCACAGAGGATGTTCAACTGAGTTAATATCCGTATTATATAGAAGGCCAGATCGTATATATTATAAGTCTCTAAATGATCTAGATGTGGCTACTAAAATAATAATAGTGTAATCATTAAATAATGGTAGAATTAAGTTATCTCACTTGTGTTGATATCTACACTATGTACATTTCATGACCGATACCGGTGACCTCGATCCATCGTTGTCATCACTCACTCGGTTTCATACAGCTCTTCCACAGCTTCAACATTTCCTAAATCTCTATCATTTCTTAAAGCTTCTTCACCATCTTCAATTTCAAATCCTAATACTCTTAATACTCCATCCCAAACTCCTTTTTTATGAATCATTGCTAATACAAGTACAACTGGCAATTGCCATATACTTGCCCAGAATAATTTTCGTGCTGCAATCGAAGCTGCTGTACGTGCTTTCGCGATCGCTTGAGTTTCTGTCGGTGAAAGATTGACTTCTTGTCCATATTTTGGAAGATTTCGACAGGCTGTCCAAAACCTCACTGCTGTACTAACTAGCCACATATTCAAGATGGTGGAATCAATCACGAAGAATTTGTCAGTGACATTATAGTACCATAATCCAATACAAAGAGGGATCATTGCGATTGAATAACGAAGTGATACTCTAGCATTAAGTGCCGGATTTTTCCAAGCTGTCATAATATATCCGGCAATTTTATAATCTTCACGAATAGTATATGATAAAGAATTGAAATGTGGAAATTGCCATGCATATAGAAGACCTGCAAGACACCACACACCTGGATCCATTAAAGAACCACCTGCTGCACTCCATCCCATTAATGGTGGAATTGCACCAACAATGGCTCCAACCCAAGTATTCAAGATTGATGCCCGTTTCATTGATGTATATAATCCTGCGTAGAGTGCAATATTAAAAACAGCTAATGCTGATACTTCTGGATTAATTCCAAAATATAATATAAGTGCACCAGCAGTACCTGTTATAGTTGCAAACATGAAAGCTTGTTTTGAAGAAATTAATCCACGTACGACAGGTCTAGTTCTAGTTCTTGCCATCATTCCATCAAATTTAGGTTCTCTTCCCATATTTATAGCATTTGCAGATGCTGATGTTAAAAGTGTACCTGCTGTAAGACAAAGTAAAGATGTTACTGAAATTGCTGCTGCTGCTGTTGGTGATGTTGCTGGAATTGCTGAAGCTGGTATAATTGCATATGATGACATTGCACTGAGAACCACAAGAACTGTTAATCGTGGTTTAGCTAATTGCATGTATAGATTCGATCGTGATGGTGGCACTCTGGGCTTTGCGGGTGCTGGAACATGACATAATGGCGGCGTATACGATGATGCTTTAATCTATTTTTTGAAGTTAATATTTCATTTTCAATTGTTAAAGTTGCGTAAATAAAAAGGTACCTTCTTGCCCTTTGCTTTCAGCTCTCTATTCGGTAGGAAGAAATCAATTTTCTCACTCTCCTTCTCATCTTCAACTCTAGCAGCTTGAGTAGCTTCTGACCTCAATATTCTTGAAGTACTAAAATATTTGAAACCCAAAACTCCACTATGACTTAATGCATTATTCTGTTGCATCCTCCTTCGTTGTGTATCCTGATGATATATACTACCAATTAATCTTAAATCGCATAATCGTCGAATTTGAATCTGTGAAATTTGATTTATATTTTTCTGTGATTTTGTTGGTGAAAAAATGCATCCTCGTCGTGTAACATGAATCCGCAGTAATGATAATTCCATTGTATATTTGAATTAAGTAAGTTGTCAATTGACAAACTATGCTTGAATGTAGGTATGGTGAACCACTATGCAAAAAATAAATCACCGGAACAGTAAGAACATACTCGATTTCTCTGGAACAAATCAATTCAAACTCCTACTGTTTTCCACTCCAAATAAACGCAACAAAGACAACTACCGAATTTAAAACGAGATGTGAAGTACTCAAATAACAAGGCACTCAACCACCTTCGCTGCTCTCAGCTGCTCAACTGATTCCGACGCGCATCCGCTGATTTTTCTCCCGCTCACTTCAAACGAGCCAACCCGCGTTCACCCAATTCAGTACATGCAGTTTTCGACACGCTATACGCTGACATTTACAAGGGCTCAGTTCTGACATTTATTCCTCCCAGCGCCGCACGCCATTTTCAATTTTTCTTGATGATTAGATCACCATTTGGGCAAGAGGTCTATACGATACAGGTATTTGTCTGAATGAGTTGATAGGATTGGTTGGGTATTAAGTGAGAAGAGAGTTGAATGATGGACTCAAGTGATTTGGTGGCTGCACCGGCACTTTCGACGCAACCTGAGTACTATAAAGTACAAGCACGAGCAGAGACTGCGGCGCCAGTGTATGAAGAGATTGTTGAACAATATAATTTACGACAAATTGCACTGCAAATAAGAGATAATGGATATTTACGAGTTGCTGTTCAATTTCCAGATTCATTATTAGCTCATTCAACAGCAGTTGCAAGTGCACTTAGAAAAGAAATACGAAGTGCTAATGGTTTAAAAGATGATGAGAATGAAATAGTTACTGTATATATTCTTGGCGATTCATCATATTCAGAATGTTGTGTTGATGAAACTGCTGCACAACATGTTAATGCAGATGTTGTTGTTCATGTTGGAGTTGCATGTCTTAATCCGTGAGTTTTTATATTTGAAAATTTAGAACAAGGTCTTCTTGAATGGCGGCTAACTAGGAAATTAGTGTTGCTTCATTACCTGTTATATATACATTCGGCAAGAAAGAACAGGATATTATCAGATTAGCGGACTCGTTTAAAAGAAGAGTTGAAGATCAAGATACACATGCACTAATCGTCTCAGAAACACCATATCAACATCTCGTGGAACCACTTTTGAAGCTATTACAGCCTACATACAAGAACATTCTTAGTACAATTCCATTTCTTAAGCAAGATGCAAGATCCGAAATTACTGACAATACAAATCAACAATCTCGGCCATCTGCTCCTAAAGGTATTATTGTCTCGGATCTTGGTGATGAGTCTTTTACAAATCAACATACTGAATACGCAGGTGTTCCGCATAGAATACATCCTCCACTTAAGACGAATTTGCGTGATTATACAGTATTTCACCTTGGAATATTACCCGCACCAGCTCAATTACACCTCTCAACATTGTTTGATAATTCTCCGATAATAATTGACCCAACGACTTGCGAAATCCAATCAAGTAGAGCGATGCCGCTTTCAAGAAGATATCAAGCTATGATGACAACTAGATCCGCATCAACAATTGGTATACTAGTTAATACGCTTTCACTACGATATTCAACGGAATTAATTTCAGATGTCAAGCGTAATATACGTTCAGCAGGAAAGAAATTTTATGTGATTGCGGTCGGTAAGCCTAATGTTGCCAAACTCGCGAATTTTGACGTCATTGACGCGTGGGTAGTTGTGGGGTGTACTCGAGGTGGAGTGATTTTAGATCGAGAACGAGAGTATCCAAAGCCGATTGTCACACCGTATGAGTTACATTTAGCGTTAAAGCCAGAAGTTGAATGGCCAGGAGGAGAGTGGGTTCTTGAGTTTGAAAAAGTATTGAAGTTGAATGCAGACGATGAATCGAATGATTCAGAAGACGAACAGAAGGAGCAAGGGGCCGCTGAAATTGAAGACTCGGATGAGGATGCCCCTCCAGAATTTGATCCAGTGACGGGTCGGTATGTGACGGCCCGGCCACTTTATAACCGAGGCAGGAAGCCAGCCACCTTGCGAAAAACGCATGTTGATATTGAAATTGAGACCGGTGCGGTGAACAGCAATGATAAAGATGCGAGCGAGATTGCAAGAATGCTGTGGAATGGGTCGGCAAATGACACCACTGCTGGTGCAGTTTTAAGTACGCGGGGAAAAGCAGGTTCATTAGCTACACGAGGATCTCAGAATTTCTCAACCGCAGCGGAATTTTTGAAATCACGTCGGTTTTGGTCAGGTTTGGGATCGGATTTCGCGGATCAAGATGAAGAGGAAAAAGATGATGAAAATGGTAATGCTGACGATGGTGAAGATGGTTCAAGTGGGGTGGCAAGCGGCTCAGGGACAAGGAAGGGAGCGAAATTGGAAATTGGGCGACAGGGTATCGCACGTGGATATAGTAAGGCGGAGTGAGGTAGGTGCTCGCCAAAGCATAAATAGGTCATTAAATCGGCGCATATTTACATTTGTACAAACGCTTGAACTGTCTATATATTTGTAATCATCACATACATGAAGTTTGACAGCTTGAGATCCATATCGCAATTCATATAGAATCGTAATTCAATATATGGCGTTCACATCATTTTATCTCATGTCTTATCTGCGGGACAGTCATCCGCGTAGAGTACGTTTGTCGTGCCTGAAGAGACTGCTCCGTAGAGGTGTGTGTTGGTCTAAAATAATCGAGGCGTAGTAGAGTAAGCTTACCATGCGCGCCGTAAGCGGTGGACCGTAAATAGACGGACGAACGAGGAATGACGCAGGAACCAAGTGTGCCCCCATCCCCAAACAACGTACAGTATTGTACGATCGAGACGGCGGGTTGGCGGGGGTTTGTGCTTGGTGGGCTATTCTGCAGTGCGTAGACAAGCGGACGATATTGAGCCCTTAATCAGGCTTTAATGACGAGGTAACGAGTGACGCAAGCCGACGGGATCAGCGCCACGAAGCACGCCGGAACGGCAGCGGCAAGCGAGAGGATGATACTCGAGCGCAGTTGACTCCGCTAGAGACGTGCGAAAGAGGCGAGAGAGCGAGTAAACGGGGGCAGTATTATCGCCAGCCACATCGGGGTTGGCGGCAAAGCGGCAAGGCGTCAGTCGTCAGAGTCGCGTGGACGTGGGCTATGGCTAATGCCTGCAGCCAATTATACAGCATTGGTCGTGGAGGGCGCAAGATGTCGCGATCGATGTCGCGGCGGAGAGAGCATGTGCTCGGTCGCACGAGCCTGAACGCAGGCGCGAGTTCGTGGCGTGCAATGCGGACGGGCATTACTTACAGAGACGTGCAGTACAGTACTGTGGGCAGTGCAGTGTATATACAGATCTCGGGCAGTGTCACAGTGCAGTAAACAAAGGCAGCACGCGAACTAGCTTCTGTGCAGCTAGCGCGACTGCAGGGAGCCGGTGTCAGAAGAACGACAAGACAAGTCAAAAGGAACTAGCCGCCCCCTGACTGAGCAGTGACTGTGCGACCCTAGCACGAAGTCGCGCCAGCTCGCCTGTCCTCGCTCGCTGCGCAGCCTCCGCCTCCCCAGGCCGCCGATCCGCCGCTTCACAGGACTCGGTGCCCCAGCAGCAGCCCCAGGTTCGCCCATTCGCAGGTCGTCCGCAGACGTTGGGCGTTGTTCGCCTGGAGCACCCGCCGGCGCGCCAAAGCGCACACAGCCCTTTCCTGGCTGGTGTCGTTGCGCAGGCGGCGCGATGAGCACCGCCGCTGGACTCGATGGCCCTCGCTTCCGTGCGTCTCGTTTCGTTTTCCTCGACACGCGGCAGGCACCGGCGTGAGGGCTTCGCAGTGCGCATTGATTCCTGCAATGCACTGTGCGGGCTCGCTGCAGTCACGGGAGCTGCGCAGCGAACTACAGTACAGTACAGTACAGTACTGTAGCACTGGGCCACCCCGCGCGCTTTTCATCTCGCAGCCGCTGCTCGCGCGGACTGAGGCCAGTCAGTCGCCTGGTCTACAAACCTCTCCCTCGCTTGCTCATCCTCGCACAGCGCTCCGCCGTCCTGATCTTCCCGGCGCTCTTCCGTAAAACGACCACTTCCCCGTCCCCTGTTTTGTTTACCGCTCGTCTCTGCTGCTCGTCTTCTCCGCCACCGCCTGATGGTGCTGCTGGTCCCGTTCTCGCCGCCGTCTGCGCCGTTCCTGGCCGTGTGAATTACCACTTCTTCCACCTGAACTTGTGCATCGCGACTCGCCACTGATCCCCACGACCCCAGCGCCACCACCGCTCTCCTCCGCCCCCGCCGTCTTCATGTCGTTCGGCCTCCACGATGGCTACGCCGACACGATCGCGCCCCAGGCGATCTCCGTCGTGCACGACGGCTCCGGCGTGGTCCAGGGCATGCTTCCGCCGGATCAATACGTCCATGGCCGTGCTCTTGCTCCCCAGCAGCAGCCACCGCCGCATCAACTAGCGCAACCGCCGCCCCAGCTCCCTTCACAGCACCTGCCTCCTCCTCAGCTCCAGCAGTCCTCCTCCTCTTCTACGCTCATCCAGCCTCCGCCGCTGTTATCGCAGCAGCAACCGCCGCAACAAATGAAGACCGCGAGTCCGCGTGCGCCGCCACGCAAGCGATTCGTTCCTGACTTCGGCCCGGTCGACACGGGGACCGAAACTGAGCGCGTGTGCAACAGATGCCGGCATCCAAAGCCCATTGCCGACTACATAGGAAACGGAAGACTGCTCAAGAGATGTCTGCGGTGTCGTGAGATCAGTTCTCAGTTCAAAAAGGACAAGGTACGCACGCTATACTATGCTTCGCTCTACACCAGATCCTAAAATAGAACATAACTAACACCACATGCAGCGCCAGAACGAACTTCAAAAAGAGGCCGAAGCACGCGCTCTCCTTCCATCTCCACCCATCTTTGACAATTTCTATGCTTTCACTCGTGAATTACGCAAGGAATTAGTTCGCTATGATGCAATGACACAATCACAATCAGCAACTCAACCTCAACCACAGCAGCAGCATTCTGGATCCGAATCAGCTACAAGTGAAGTATTCCCTCATTCAACAAATGTACAGTTCGTTCTTGCTGGGAACTTATCACTTCCGTCGTTAGGTCCTATTGATCACCAATTAAGAAAAACTGCTGCCGCATGTGAAGAACCAAAGGAATTGTTCTCGGCTCTTATTGACGCTGTATATGATGCTACTGGCTACTTATTCATTCGGCGAAACAACAAAAGAAATGAGGCGTTACGAACATTTAAAGTATACTACATTTGCTCAAGATCTCGCGAGAAAGCAAACATGCCTCATGTTGAAGTAACCACCAAAAGAACACGACGTCGTGAATTATTTGACTGCAGTGGAAGTTTACTAATGCGAGCAGATTATGAACAAAAAACAATTCAAATGCACATTCGACATTCGCTAATTCATATTCCAGCTGAGCGTCGTCCATTCAAACATCATGCTGATCGTCCTCAACCTGTTGATTACTCTGCAATGTCTCATCCTCAATGGCCTATTCTTAGATCCGTATTCGCGTATCTAGCTGCTGATGCAAATGAGTATAATCTATCTTTACAGGATTATATATTCGAGAATTTAGGCGGGCAAAGGTATATCGATGAATTCATAAGTACTTCAGTTCCGTCTGAACAAGCTGGTCCTATTTTACCGCCACCACCACAACAATCACAACCACAACCATTGCAACCCCAACCACTGCAACAACCAATGCAGCAACCTATGCAACAACCTATGCAGCCACTTCAACAACAAATGCAACCCATGCAACAGTCAATGCAACCACTACAACAACCATTATCGCAACCACAGTTACAACAAACGCTTCAGCCACCACCGCAACATCCACAACTACATCAACCGCCGCCTCATCATTTACCTCCTCCTCCATTACAACCGCCTCCTCAGCATCAATATCCTTCAATGGGTTTACCTCATGAACATTATGGTCAACCTCCTTTACCTATGCATATGATGCCCCAATCTGGTGGAATGCATATGCATCACCCTGTAATATATGGAAATCGTGAATAATATTTATAATATTATTAATTTTTTATGATATTGAATGTCTAATGATATATGAAACGAATCAAGATCTCACATAATGTAATAGCGTTGATTTATTTATTTATTTAATTTGTATTATTAGCTGGATACATGCCACTATCTGACACACAAACACAACTAACAAATGACGACTTTATGAGATTCGTGTATGCTATGCAAACGGAGAAACTAACACTTAATGATACTTTATGCGAAATTTTTTATTTACTATTTATCTACTTTTTTTTTTTGATTATTATTTATCCTACGTACGTAGCTTTGGATTTTTATTTGTTTTTTATTTTCTCGAATTTCTGTTACTGCGCTTCTGTATTTGCTTTCGCGCTCGCGTATGCGCTTGCGTTTATTTGTATTTTGTATAATGATCTACGAAATGATTATGAATGATCTGTGAATATGACTCAATTTAAAGAATTTAGAATATATACTACAATAAGAAAAAGAGAAAATAAATAAAAAAATTGAAGTAAAATGTAAATGTGAATGTAAACACAAAGCAATAGAAATAAGTTGAAGGTGTTTTATTTCATATACCCATATACTGTTGCAAATAGTAATAACATAAAATTCAATATTTCATTTCATTATAAATAAAATTAGGCAAGAGTAGCTTTACACCACATTCACGTTCAAGAATAAGTTCAAATCCAAAGTTAAGAGCATGGAAATGACCACCAATAGGACCTTCAGGTGAGATTAATTCAGCATCTGCACCAGCTGCTTTAAGCATATTCACTAAATTACGTGATCCAGAGAGTGGTGTAAGTTGATCTGATTCTCTATGGTAAATTGTAACTTTTTGTCCTTCAATTCCTTTAAGTGCTGCGATATCTCCGAGAACTGGCCATGGTTTCTTGGCAAGTGAAGCTCCGAAAATTTCAACACATGATCGTGCATATCCTTCAACTCCTTGACGGAATGCTTCATAGTTAACATTTTGCCATCCTTGAGCCTCAACAGGGTGCTCGGTAAGGAAAACTGCATCACCTGGTGAAGAAATAAGTTTCATATGGTCAACAATGTGAGAGACATTGACAACGGAGCTAGCGCGAACAATAAGACTGAAGTAGTAGTATCCTGGAAAATGCATTGCCCACCAGTTATCCTTAGCTGAACCAGGCGAGCAATCTTTCCACATGATTGGTGACTCCAAGTAACTTGCAGGACCAAGACAGTAAGTTGCGCGAATACGTTCAGGATAAGTTGCCATGATTCCAAGCACGTGAGGACCACCAGCAGAGAAACCGCAAAGTGTAACTTTCTCAGTGATCTCAAGATGATCAAGAAGTTCAGCAACATCACTAATAGCAGTCTCAATTACAGTCTTGCCGGGGATAGGAAGCGAAGAGAAACCGAGACCTGGACGGTCAAGAGCGAGAACACGGATATCCTTGCCTTTAAGCAGAGGACCAACGGGGAGAATACGGGAACCGGGGTTACCGTGTTCGTAGACGACAATGTTCTTAGAGTCAGAAGATCCATATTCAGCCCAGGAAACAGAGCGACCGGTTGAAGGAGAGACAAAAGTGTGCTCGGAGAGAGCGTAGTCGGGGTAGGAGGTGGTGGGAGGGTTGGATCGAGGCATAACCTTCTTGTGCTTGCGGTACTTGAGGCCTACAGTGGTGCTGTAGATGGCGGCACCGGACACCAGGCCAAGAAGCAAAGTGCGAATAACAAGACACTTGGACGCCATTGTGGTGGTGGTGATGGCGATAGTAGGAGTGATGAAGGGGGAGGGGAGGGTGAAGGAGTGGCCGATGTGGTGATCGGAAGCGTGAGGTGGAGTTGGCGGAGAGAATTTAAAGCCCGGCGTGAGTCGCGCTGGCTGGTGCGCCGACCGCCGCACCATCGCCTGGTCTGGTCGCTTCCGCCCGTGCGATTCTACGTTAGTTATAGACTTATCGACTTACCTTTGCAACAACTACAGCAAAATCACATTCCAGAAAAGAGCAGCAACGAGACACAAAAAGATTAGATTGGATATGCACTTACAAGCTTAATAAGAGTGTTACCAGGGACATTCCCTACAACTGTCTGTTTCGAACTCCGGTGGTCGTTCCGGTAGCTACTCAATCCATTCAACTACGGACTCACGGTCCCGGAGCTTGCCGATATTTACACGCCATGATTCAAAAACTTCCTATAGGTATGATTAATGATGTTTTATGTCGATGAATAAGGATCTCGAAAGCTCCTAATTCGCTAGCTGTTAAGTTCTAGGTCTCACCCCTGATCCTAGGACTCACCTCGTGTGCCACGGACGCGCAGGTTAGTTTTATTTCATCGACATTTCTTATAAGACCTAGATATTAAAATATGGTATTAGCAAATGAATTAACGACATGACATGCGTGCACGTCGCTGCTCGTTTATTCTGGATGTGAATGTGTGGTGGCTGTGGATGCTGCGTGGTTGCGTGATAGACGAAGAAGAAAAGGAAACGGAGGAAGAAGGGAAAAGGTGGGAAATGGGGATTTTACAATGCAGAAAATGCAGGCTGATTCAAAATAGTGGAGGTGGGGTTGAATTTTGAGAGAACGTGACTATATCTTTGGGTATGTGGAAGTGGCCTGGAGTGGATTGTTGTGCGGTTTCCGGATTTGGATTTTCGACTGTTCGCGATGTTTACAGTACACGGCGCTTTAATATACTTCATGAGGCAATTTAATTTTATCTCAAATGTTTTAAAGAGGGAGATTTGCTGCATTTTTTCAACAATGCGACACTGAAATTACAATGTTTTCATGATTCGATTGGTCACGCGACAAATATAGCCCTAACACTGGCCCGGCCTATCCTAGATCAACTCAACAGTTACATCACTCACATCCGGTTTTTTTTAAATTAGCATAACATTAATTAAATTGAAAATGATTATATCAAGTGTTTACACGAGCAAAATTATCTTTAAATCAAACAAAATGCAGATACGGTACAGTTCCTCAATGATTGCTTGCTCAATACCCTAACTCAAATACCATATACCACTTTTCTATAAAATTTATTTTAGCAGAGTATATACTGTAGAGTAAGTACTATGTAATTACGCACTTAGTTATTTTTATTATTGATTTAAATATGTAAAAAGCAATTTGGTTGGATATGGCCGGGCTTGAGAGGGATATGTAAGATGTGAGCGTTCTGTACCATTGTAATTAATTACCATCGTGGTTTTAATTCTCCAATTCAAAGAATCATCTTCCCCTCTTGATCTCTCGGAAATCTAATCAACAATCTATTGGTATTCTGTACAATTAGCGGGCCAATATGGCACCGCCCCCCCGGCCGCATTCTACATTCATAATTGACAATGGAGCTTACGATATCAAAGCAGGATACTCAACATCCTCTGAACCAGTTATATTTCCCAACTGTATTTCAAGAGGAAGAGACCGAATGGTATATATTGCAGATCAATTAACAACATATTGTAGAGATTATTCAGGACTTGTTTATAGAAGACCTTTTGAACGTGGGAATCTTACAAATTGGGAAACTGAAAAACCTATTTGGGATCGTGTTTTATTTCGTGGAAATGAAGCTGGTGCTACGTCAAAAGTACAAGGTTATCAACCTGTTACTCCTGAAGATACTTGTTTAATCGCAACAGAACCTTTAGCTCAATTACCTGTTTGCTCATCTAATATGGATCAAGTTGTATTTGAAGAATATGGATTTGCGGCCTATTACAGATGTTCGGCAGCGTCACTTGTTCATGAGAATGATATTCAACAACTATACGACACTGAAATAGCTTCCGAACCAAAAACAACTACAGTTTCATCTGAACCATCGCCATTTTCAATTGTGATCGATTTAGGATATTCAGCAACAACAGTTACACCAATAATTAACAATTCAATATATTATCCTGGAGTTAAAAGAATGAATGTTGGTGGAAAATTATTACGAAATTATCTCAAAGAAACAATTTCTTTTAGACATTATAATATGATGGATGAAACACATATTGTTAATGAAATTTTTAAACAGTCTAGTTACGTGTCACAAACTTTTGGTGCTGACCTAGATATCTGTAAAAGAACTTCGTTAGCTAGGAATCCATTAGCAGTTGAATATGTTTTACCGAGGATGCTATTATCAGGATACCAAGCAGGACATATACGAGATAGAAATGCACCAATTGATCCAGATGATCAGATTCTTACACTTGCAAATGAAAGATTTAGTGTTCCTGAATTATTATTTCATCCATCTGATATTGGATTTAAACAAGCTGGAATCGCTGAAATTGTTATGCAAAGTCTGCAAACAATTCAAGATCCTGATGTTAGGGATTTATTATTAGGTAATGTGGTTGTCGTGGGTGGAGTTTCACAGTTACCTGGATTTAAAGAACGACTGTAAGTTAATGAGGAGGGAGTGTTAAATGGAGATCAATTACTGACGATTCAATTAGTACAACTGAACTTACGGCAGTGGCCCCAAACCACGTGAATCTTCGCATAGGTTTTCCGGGCGAGTACGTTAAACGATCACCATCAATATTAACTCAATTAACTAACATTATTGATTTAGTCCGATTAAATATGCATGGTATGGAGGGTCTCGATTAGCATCTCGTAAGAAACGATTATATTCATTACAAGTTACCAAGAAAGAATATAATGAACATGGACCGAATATTTGTCTTAGAAAATTCGGATTAAAACGAAAATCTGCTAATCAAACTGATTAATTAGGATATCATATTTCAATTCTGTATATATATTTATTTGTATTATTAGGGACTCGGGGTTACTGTAAATGTAAAATAAATTTAAAAATGTGATTGAAGATCGGAAAAATATAGAAGTCCGTAAGCCGCATGATATCGGCCGGACTCGTAAGCATTATCAAACCGCGGTTGCATTAGAGGCGGATTCGGTAATCCGCGGAATCTTTGAAGGAACGACGATATACTCATTTGGAAATAGACTAGTGAATAGTGTTGTTTAGACAAAGAAAGATAGAAATTATATAAATATATAATACCGCCAAATATGGCGGCTAAAATCGACTTTGATGCATTGCGACGGGCACCTGTTGGTACGAATGGAGTTACAACTGAGACTGTTGCAGTGAATCATAGAGCGTGAGTATTTAGAAGATTAATTTTCAATATTGAAATTACCTATATTAATATATCCTGTTATTAGATTGATTACGAGAACACTATCTAAATATCCGGTAGATCATGCTTTGTTTAGAGAGTTGATTCAAAATAGTGCGGATGCTGGGGCTACTACTGTCCGTGTTGAATTCTTTACAGATGGACCTAAATCGCCACTGAAGCCTGAAACAATAAAGTATGAAATCTGTTCTATAGTTCCTTTACATATGCACGCAAACTAACAGTATCTAGTGATGTTGGTAAAGTAACAGTTAAACGACTTCGAATTAGTAATGATGGCATGAATTTTCGAGTAGAAGATTGGGACAGATTACGAGAAATTGCCAAAGGAAATCCAGATGAGACTAAAATTGGTGCATTTGGTGTTGGTTTTTATTCAGTTTTCGCAGTTACTGACGAACCAATGGTTGTTTCTGGATCAACTGCTATGAGCTTTTATTATGTTGGTGATCAATTAAACTACAGAAGGATTAATATACCTGATAATCAAAAAGAAGGAAGATGGACTGCGATTGATTTACCTTATTCATCAGCGAAACCACTACCAGAATTACCACATTTCACGAGTTTCCTTGCACAAAGTTTAACATTTGTCAGACTTCAACAGATTGAGTTAATAGTTGATGGAATAAATTTATTATTAATCTCAAAGATAAAATCAGATCCAACAAAACTTGAAATTCCAAAAGAGATTAAATTAAAATCATTAGATAAATCAATGCAAATGGATCGAGTTGAAACTGAATCTGTTCAAATTAAAGCTAAATACATGAATGTAACTCAACTTGGGAAAGAAGAAACTGAATCAAAGGGTTTAATGTCTTTTGGAATGAAATTTATTCAAGCGCTCACTTCTGAATCTGAAAGACCATCGGAATATACTGAAGCTGTATTATTCTTGAGAACTGTAACTGGTTATATTACAACATCTCCATCATCTGCATTTGCAAAGAAATTGCAAAGTGCGATTATGAAACCTCCGCCAAGACATGCATCGATTTCAATGATTGCACTTAATAAATCAGAAGCAGAATCATCACAATTAAAATCAGGAATTGCGGCTCAAATATTTCCAACCTCAATTGCTGATGCTAAAGTATTCATTGGTTTTCCAACAAAGCAAACTACTGCTTTAAAATCTCATATCGCAACCCCTCAAGCTATTCCGACCATGGAACGTGCTGCTGTTGATACTGCTAATTTATATGTTAAAGATTGGAATAAAGAAATGATGTATATGGCTGGAATATTAACTAGAATTGTATATGGATCAGAGATGAATGCTGTTTCAATGCTTTTACCAACACAAGGTAAAGAATTAAAGATTACGGAACAAACTAAAGAAATATTTGATAGAGCAGCATATACAATGCGTCAATTCTTTTTTGAACATTCAACACCTGATGTTAGAATTGGTCAATATATTGCGACTGGATTTTGGAAATCTGCCGTATCAGTTCCATTAGTTACCACAAAAGGTATTAAACCATCAACAGAAGCAAGAGCAATGGAAGATATTACATTTTTAAAAGATATCGCAATGATTCCAAGAGAAGTTTATCAAGGAGCACAGCAATTTCATGATCAAGTTAAAGCATTAGGTTTAATTAAAAGTATTTCAGTTGAAGATGTTCGATCAGAATTCAGTAGACGAGCATTGGATTCTTCCGAAACAGTTGCATTTTTAAAATGGTCTTTTCAAAAATTACGGGCAGATCAATTCACTCTTGCTGAAATAAGATCAATGATTGGTTGCGCCTTATTAGCTGATCAAAAAATGGGTACAATTGATATGTTATCATTGAGATATTATCATAATTCATCAATTGTTCCTTCTTCTATGCCTGCTCCTTATACATGTCTTCCATACGCAGTTTCTAAAGAATTTAGAAATGCTGATTTGGAAATGCTTGGTTGGAAACCATTAGATATTGTTACTTGGATTGAGTATCTTGTGGGAGATCAAGCATCAGTTTTACCAATTGAACAAACATTATCAGTATCTCCTGAATTTTCCAAAAGTGTGTTAGGTGCAATTTCAAAACAATGGCCATTAATAATGAATTCAGCACAAACTTCATTATTTGATTGTCTTTCGAATATAACATGTATTCCAACTCAAAAAGGAATGAAGAAGCCAAGAGAAGCTTATTTAACTGAAGTTAAAATGTTTCCAGATCTTCCTGTTGCTGTTGGTTCAGTTCGTTCAAGTGTTAATGATGAATTACTTTTATATCTTGGAGTTCGTAAAACAATTGAGCTTAAATATGTAATGGAACGATTACATTCAGACGAAAAATCAAGAAAATGGTCTCCCACAGACATGATTGTTTATTTAGCAAGTCAGCAAAAAGATATGCAGCAAGATGATTTTAATTCACTTCGAGCAAACGAAATTGTATTGTCCGAGTCTGATGATAGATTACATCGAGTTTCTGAATTATATCAACCAACTGAAGAACACAGAGAGTTGAAATTACCACTTTTAAACTGGTCTGGGGATTGGAATTCAAGTTCTTCTGAAGCTAAATTCTTGTTTAAACTTGGTTTAAATCAATTCCCTGCTGTTCATACAATCATAAATCTAGCTGCGGCGACAAAAGATGAGGCATTTCGTGATATACTTCTTAAATATTTCCTCAATTTTTTCGATCAAAATAAATATCGTGGCACTTACAATCCAAAACTTAATACAAGATTTCTTCCAGCAACTCTTACAACTGTTGATGGTACTCAAAATGTACTTGTATCGCCAAGTGAATGCTATGGAGCAGAAGCAGCAGCGATGTTCGATTTCCCTGTATTACGTGAAGATTTTCAGTCAATGGCATGGAAATTCGGTGTATCAATGAATCCACCAGTTTCAGCAGCTGTTCAGAGGATTATTGCAAACCCTCCAAAATCTTTCGATGAAGCTAATAAAATGTTCTTATATATGGCTGGAAACATGTCAGATTTACGTCCGAATGATGTAGATCTTCTTCGTGAAGCTGCATTTGTGCCTATTTTAGGAGAAAAATCTGAAAAAGGAGCTGCTCCGGTAGTTAAATATCGATCGCCATCTCATGTATTTATTGATATTGAAGCAGAAAATAGAGTAACTTCAACAAATGAACTGTTTTATAGAAAATTCTTTGACTTTGTTAATTTTGATGCTGGTGCAAATGCATTTTTACAATATTGTGGAGCAAGAAATAAACCAAGTGTTTTGGAATTAGCTAAAATGACAATTGCTAATCCAAATGCAATGTACGTTCAAGCTGGTGATTATGAAAGATATAGAGATATGTTAGTTGAATTTGAAAGGAATTGGTCACAACTAAGTTCAGATTCACAACTTTTAATAGATATGAAAGCGTCTGCTTTCTTACTTGGTAGAAAATATACAATTTCGGATGGTTTCAAAGCTAGTGAGAAAGCTTCTCCAGCTCCAACTCAGAGTGATAATGATATCGATGATTTTGCAGATTTGGCTGAAGAAGATATGGAATATGTATTAGCTGGTGCTGCCGAAATTGTCATTAATGATGATGTGGTAAATTATAATATTTTCCGATTTGAAATTTTGTCAGCTCCATTTGATAGTGATATTGAGAGATTATATGCTGTAAGCGACATTTATTATTTTAAATCAGGGTGTATACTAACTACTTACAGCGACTTGGATCACCAAAAATGTCACATATTGTTCGAGAAACTATTAAGATTGGAGCTGTTATGAATACAACTGATGCGCAGAGCACCCGACGCCGTATTCTTGAACGATTGAAATTATATCTTGATCTGAATTCTCGAGAAGCTACAAAAATAGCATTTTCACAATTTGAGAAGACTTTTAAAATCTCATCAGTAACAAGAATAATTATCGAACGAACAATTGTAAAATTACGTCGAAGAAATATGGAACCAGTTACAACTACTACAACAGCAACAGTTACGAAATCAAATGATGGATCATTTACACTATTTTTGGTACCAAAATTTGAATGGTTTGATGTTGCACAATCACTTGTTAAAATTGTACTTGCAAGACCGACACCAGATGCAGCAACAGTCTTAGAATCAATAATGAATTCTTCACTTGCTAGTTTAGAACGTCGTGGATACAATGTTAAAAGATTAATTAATACAAAGAATCGTGAAGCTCAAGCTGCTAAATTTGCTGCACAAAAATTGCTTGAGGACGCTCGCGAGAAAGATAGGTTAGCTAAAATTGAAGCTGAGAAAGAACTTGAAAGATTGAAGCAAGAGTTACTACAGAAGAGTGCAATGAAAGATGGTGGTGCTATTAAAGGTGAAGAAGAGTTGGATTTACCACCAGAGTATACTGACGGATTAAATTCTTTGAATGGAAGTGCTGCTGTTGCTGCTAAAGCACCTCTACCTGCACCTGATGCTGCGCAAGAAAATTCAGTTGTACGAGGACATTCACGAAATGGATCCAAAAATGATGCATTTGGAGGCATGTTTAATAAATGGAGAAAAGGGTTCAAGTCATCTGCAGGGTCATCTGAAGAACAAAGCGGTGATTTTGTTAAACCACAACAACCACTACAAACTGCACAAGCTGCACAAGCTCCAGGTTCAAGTCCAGATCCATTTGAAGATGCCACATCCAGTCCACAGCGGCAGCTTACTCAGTTTCCTGGTGGGTGGGATGATTCGATGAATTCAAACTCGTCAACCTCATCGCCAGCTAATACGACTCAACAGCAGCGACAACAAAAAGAACGCAGAGTCAGACCACCGGAACAGACAGGAGGCTCTCGTGCACCATTGACAGATGCGGCAACTAGACAATTGTTACAGGAAGGCGTGAATCACACAAAACCTTACAAAGGAGACTCAATGCAAAATTCAGAAATTGAATGGTCACCAGGAGAAGACGTATCAGAGCAAGCATCAGCTTCGGTTCAGCAAATGTGTGATCGTAACGTCGCGCATGATTTGAAATTCGTCGGTATGGTTTCTACTTCTGGACCGCGGATGTATGTCTCACGTAACGTTCCGGGTACTGCCGTTCCGCCCGAGTTGAAAGGTCATATGAAGCTGTTCGCGCGTACGTTATATGAGCTCGCGGTTAAAGTATTCAAGCTTAAATGGGATGCTGTTCATATGTACTACGATGCATCGGGCGAATCAGTTGCGTTTAACATTGGTGGTAGTTTATTTTTCAATCTACGGTACTTTGTACGGGATGTTAGAGCAACACAATCTCTTCAATCAGGTGGATTTGACATGGCAAAATCATTTGATTATTGGTACCCTGTTGTTGCACATGAATTAGCACATAATCTTCAAGCTGCACACGGACAACAACACTCATTCTTTACGGAAACTTATATCCAACAATTTGCTAGCGTGTATCGGCAAACTGCTGTTGCTGTTACGGCTCAAAATTCAGGTCCAACGAGTGACGACATTCGTTGAACTGATCTGACTTAATCAGGATTGGAAATAAATCGGCGTTTTGGATGGCTTTAAGATGGAGTTGACGTTAGAACTAGAGTGATTACATGAGAAATAGCTTGATAAACAATTAGTTACGTGAGAAATATCATTATGAATAATTAATTCTTCTAACCTGTAGATTTATAGGGCAGGTGGAGATTTATTACAAAGCCAGAACCGTCGCGTCGCACGCTTACTGTAATTAGCAAAAATCAGCCGTGGGTCAGCCGCGTCTACGGCGCTCCTAAAATTCCGGAGTCATCATGTACTGTACGTTGCACCGATACTAAAAGTCGGTGCTGTATAATCATAACCAAAATCGAGAGGTACAATGGCGACATCCAACCCCTTGGAATATATAAAAAGTTACTTGCATCCTTCATGAACCAACAAGTTTTGGAAATGGCGGCTGTAATTGTAATAGTAGTTCTTTACGAACGCAGAGGACCTCAATTGCAATCATGAAGGATGCTATCGTTCATATGGACCCTCTGAAGGTCGAGCGAGATTATCGACTCATCTATTCCGTGCGTTTACCCTTTAGTTTGTGGCATTTATGAAGTGTGCTAATAACTTAAATAAGTGTTCCCTTGGATGATCAGGTTCTGATCAAAGTAGTGGTGTCTGGAATGAACCCTAAGGACTGGAAGTATATTCGTCGGTTTGGACCTCACAACTCCGGTGATGATGTTGCTGGTGTCGTCGAAGCAGTCTGTAAGGATGTTTATAACTTCAAGCCAGGTGACAGAGTTGCCGCCTTTCATAAGATGTGGGTCGGTAATGGTTCATTTGCTGAGTACTGCTGTGCCTATGCGTACACCACCTTTTTGATCCCAGAGTCATTGTCGTTTGAAGAGGCTGCTACGATTCCACTTACCGCATTAACGGCAGCGTATGGACTATTTGATGATTTAGGATTACCTACTCCATGGGTTCCTGCTACTAAAGAGATTCCGCTTTTGGCCTGGGGCGCATCAACTTCTGTTGGAATTTTCATTATTATGCTGGCAAAGTTAGCAAAAATTGGTCCAATTATTGGTGTTGCTGGTGGTAGTAAAGACTTGGCTGCGGAGGCTGGATGTGATTATATTATCGATTATCGTAAAAGTGAAAGTATTCCAACACAAATCCGGGCATGCTTAAAACCTGGTCAAAAACTGGAGTATGCTTATGATGCAATTATTGCCAATAACTCATGGCTCACAAGTATCGCGACGATGGATCACGGTCCAGATTCCAAAATCTGTCTCATCATTCCACGCGAGTATCCTGACATCGACACTACACTGGTTACGCCATTCACTGTTAAGGTGTTTAATGCGCACAGGGACGATCCTGCGCGTCGAGATTTTGCATTCATCTTTTATCAACAATTCTCCAAGTGGCTTCACGAGGGCAAAGTCAAGGGATTGAAGTATAAGGTCATTGAAGGTGGATTGGCTGGGATTCCGACAGGTTTGCAGCAATCGATTGACGGCAAAATTTCTGGATATAAGAATGTGTTTAGAATTGCTGATACTCCAGGCTTGTAAGCCGAATACATGATTTATTGATTCACTTGTGCGGTATGTTGAGGTTGACGGTAAAAAATTATCAGTAACACCAGCATCTGTTTGCTCAGGACCTACATTGTATCGAAAAATAATATTATAGGCTATGTCCGTATACTTGATGAATACGCGAGACAAGTAATACGGCATTGGTTTAGGATTGAGCGCTGTGATTAGGGTTTTTGGAACAGCTGGACTCTTTTGTTTCTGTCGTGCTCCTGCTCGACTATTTTCATTTACCTTCCTTCTTTCCTTATTCATTTCTTTGTCTTATGTTTGTTATTAATAATATCTTGTTAGTATACTTTGTTAGTTGCGTAGGAGTCCGCTTCAACATCGTCACACTACCTCGTAATGATAGGGCTTATGAGATTATAGCGAGTTTGAACAGCTATCGAGATTGCTCAAAATGAAAACGATGATGGTCATGTTAATGACACTCACTGCACGATTGTATCTCTGCACTCTCAATTCCAGATACTAGTTTCACTATGTCTCAAAACGACTCAACTGGACACTTCAAGTATGAGATTGGGCAGGCCATTATCTACAACTCCTGTCTCCGCGCATATTCGGCAAAGCGTGGCGTCAGAACCATCCTCGACTTGGATGTACCCCTTGAGCACTGCACGTCCAAGCAGTTCGATTGCCAGAGCCACTATCATCGAGTCTGTGCCCAATTATTTAGTCTTGGCACTCGAAGACATTTTTTGTGCTGTCGACATGATCAAGCACATCAAGAAGCAAGAAGCTCTGATGTCAGATGCAACTCAACAGGAGGCTTACGGAAATTGCTTGCTCTTCATTAATTTGAGGTCACATAATGGCTTGTCTTGTGCCAGTTCTTCGACAGGGAAAGACAAACAAATCTGGTCACATCCAACACGCGGGAATGCTGAGGAACAAGGAACCATTAATTTGTGGTATTGGTGCTCTGGCATTTTACTTCTTTGAATGCTTCCAGCAAATGGTGATATCCTACCTGACTTTGATCACAGAAGCAACTGGTTCCCTATCCATGTATTTCCAAGTTCTACAGACGAAATGAAGCCAATCTCTTATCCATTGCAATCGGGATCGGTAAAGGCCGCTATGTAAAGTGCCAGTATCTGGTCTCTAACACAAATCATGCGCAAGGGTAGGTCGGTTGCTCAAATCGCTAAAAATAAGAATGTCAGTGAAGAGCAAGTGAGGAAGGCAGGCCGATGGAATGAGTGGCTGCCCTCACAGGCTGTCGCGCTGAAAAGTCTGGAAATCTTGATTGGCTGGCTACCTTAAATGGCGGAAGACTTTGAGGACAACAGTTGGCCGATGCACCGGAGGATGCCAGATGATTGGTTGACAATGCATGATGAAGTTAATGATGGGCCTGCACTTTCTAGTGGTAGGAGAGATACATCACTAGATCATGAACTTTTCTGGGACCTCAATGTGTGCGATGAGTATCTCAAGAACAAAAGTATGTGCTACAGGTCAGTCATTTCTAAGTACATGGATAGTGAAATACTAACCTGCAAAGACATTCCATCGCAAGCCGATCGTCGAGGTGGGACTCAGACTGGTTCCTGATAGCAACATCTACGCTCTGGTAGACACCGTTATGGTGTGATCCTGGCCAGTACGTATTTTAAGGATTACGGCCTCTTCCTCATTAACAGGGATTTGGCGCGCAGCTCCGGCCGTTCTTTGGAAGTCTTCGGATTGCCTTTGCCTGTTCATGATTGGGACCGGTCGTTCAATTCAAATCCTCTCATTCAAGCTAAACAATAACAGGCTGTTGGGCTGATGGAAAGTATGCGAGACAGTTGCCCAAACCAGATCGTGTCTTTGTTGGCGATACTTTTGTTGTCCGCTGCCACTTCTTGAGATATGGCATAGGATGTGAGAAAGAATTCCTCATATAGCGCTGTGCGTAACAGGGACTTTAGTAGTTAAGAGAGAGTATAGTAGATATGTTATATGTAAATATATTAGTAAAACAAACATTAATGACCTCCACTCTTTTAACGCGCGGTACAGTATATGATCGGTTACCGTCGGGCGTCGGTTATTGGCTCGATAAGGTCGAAGCGCGCCAAATTGAGCCGCGTAATCAACGGCGTACTGTCCGAGGGCCCTCGGGCCTGGATTAATTTTGTTGATAACGCAATCGACGATCGCCCCGACTCTGATTTTCACCTTTTCTGACGATCCAGATATTCAGAATAACAATTACAGTCGCAATAATCGATTTATTACAAGCTTTGGAGCACCAATTGCAATCATGAAGGACGCCATCGTGTATATGGATCCATTGAAGGTCGAGCTTATCGACTCCCCAATTCCGTACGTTTATCCAGCTATTATTCCTGATTGATGAGGTAATTCTAATCAATTATACAGTGTTCCTTTGGACGACCAGGTCTTGATTAAGGTTGTTGTATCTGGAATGAACCCTAAGGACTGGAAGCATGTTCGTCGTGTTGGACCTCATAACTCCGGAGACGATGTTGCCGGAATCATTGAGGCAGTTGGAAAAGACGTTTATAACTTCAAGCCCGGCGACAAAGTTGCTGCATTTCATAAAATGGATGTTGGTAATGGCTCATTTGCAGAATACTGCTGTGCTTATGCATACACTACATTCTTAATTCCAGAGTCCATGCCATTTGAAGAGGCTGCTACAATTCCACTTGCAGCTTTAACTGCCGCTTATGGACTATTCGATGACCTGGGATTACCTACTCCATGGGTTCCTGCCACCAAAGAGATTCCACTTTTACTTTGGGGTGCGTCAACATCTGTTGGGATTTTCATTATTATGCTTGCAAAATTAGCAGGAATTGGTCCGATTATTGGTGTTGCTGGTGCTGGTAAAGATGTTGCCAAAGAAGCTGGATGTGATTATATTATCGACTACCGCAAAAATGATGATATCCCAACACAAATCCGTGCATGTTTGAAGCCAGGTCAAAAGCTAGAATATGCGTATGACACAGCGATTCTTGATAACTCATGGCTTACTAGCATTGCATCAATGGATCATGGTCCAGATTCTAAAATCTGTCTTATCATTCCTCGGGAGTATCCTGATATTGACAGTAAGCAAGTTAAGCCATCGACTGTTTTGGTCTTAAATGCACACATGACAGATCCAGCCCGCCAAGATTTTGCATTTATTTTCTACCAACAATTTTCAAAATGGTTGCATGAAGGAAAAGTCAAGGGCTTAAAATACAAGGTTGTCGAAGGTGGATTGGCTGGCGTCGAAGCTGGCTTGAAGGAATCATTTGAAGACAAAATTTCTGGATATAAAAATGTGTTTAGAATCGCTGACACTCCTAGCTTATAGGCGGGAATTTAATCTAGAGATTAGTGATTTGCGAAAATTGAAATGCCCTAAATTACTTGTCTATAATACATAACTGAAACTACCATGTACCATCGCTATATACATTATCCAATCAAACTTCCCATTAATTAAGGTCTTCTATTCTGGTAAAGACTTCAACAAAATATTATTAACCAGTTTCCTAATATCCTTGGATCCATTTGTAGCTGCTTCGAGAATACTAATTAAATTGTCGCCTTCAAGACCTTGCATCTTCTTTGATTCTTGAAGTGTTGTTGTTGATGATTCATTTTCAATCCAGAATCCTGTGACTTCGTCACGTGCAATCATGCTGCTCACAACTGCGCGACCAACTCCATCTTCAGCTGCGGTTGCTTCAGCATCACTGCCATTTGAATCAAGATCAAGTTCAACTTTTGTAGGATCTGATAATGGGAACTTAACAGTACATGCAGTGACTATATCCAGAACTTCGATACCTGAATCAACAACAGCTAAGCTTGCGGCAGTAACACATCCAGCTGCAACTTGCTTGAAAAGACTCTTCCATAGTGGTGGACCTGATATAACGACTACTGATATACTTATGCCTGATTTCGGGTACTGACTTAACCGAATTGACGGAACAAGAGATGTGTAGATATAGTCAGCCATCGTCCGTTCAAGACTTGTTGTGTATCCTTGACCTTGCTGAATACCCAAGATGTGAGCGTCTGAGGAAATGGGAAGAAACTTGACATCGATGAGTAGCTTTGCAGATGGCGAGAAAGATGAGCGTTGCGGTCGTGGGCCATTGACCATTGCTAATATTTTCTGTTGTTGATGTTCATAATATGCTGATCCCGATGCCTCTGGAAGTAGCGACGCGTGTAAGTAGATCTTTTGTGAAGCTGAGTCTGAAGGCTCTTTCTTGATCGCATGAGTAGTCAGTGGCTCGTCGTAGGTGAGTGGCACCGCAGTTGGAGGGACGAGCACACGTCGCCGATCTGGCATGAACGACATTGTAAATAGATTGAAAATAGGCAGACGAAATAAACAAACGACTTGCGAACTTAAATACAAATAATACAGTGCATCAAGAAGGCGTGCAGATACAAATCGAAAAGCTGGACGAGAGAAGTTTGATCCAGCCGCACCGAGCCGGAACTGAACTGGTTCCAGCTCTGGGTTGCGGCGTGCGGCGCGTCTTGAACCGGCGACTTGCCTTGGGTTCTGTGCCGTTCTTTCTTCGGTCTTTGGTGCCACTCCGGATTTCTCAGCCTGACTCGCATCTGCTTAGCTAAACAACTTCCGCTGCTCTTGCATCTATATAACTGCATCGGTAGATCCGTGTGTTTGTGTCGTCACAGCTCTTTTTCTATACACTGATTTTTGTCTTTTGCGAGAGATAGATCGCCGATTTGCATCTCTGTACTCCCCTTATATCGCTTCATTACATCTGGCATTTATTGATTGATCTGTGAGATACGACGTCATTCATCATGAGCGTAAGTTCTCAATTGCATCTGCAAATTATATAGGAGTCTTATTGATGATTAACAATGTTATGATTAGGACTCCAACACGATGCAGGTCGACAAGTCGTCCGAGAATGGCGAAATCGATGAGGGTCTTTACTCCCGTCAGCTGTAAGTTCATCTCATATTGAATTTAATCGTGACATTGATCTAATTTTTGATTGATTTAGCTATGTGCTGGGCGCGGAAGCCATGAAAAAACTTAACAACTCCAATGTTCTTCTTGTTGGTCTCAAAGGTCTTGGTGTTGAAATTGGTATGTTGACTACTTTCCGTGATCTACCGTATTTAAATCATATCTAACAATTTTACAGCAAAGAACGTCACCCTCGCTGGTGTCAAGAGTATCACTCTGTATGATCCACTTCCAACCAAACTTGAAGATCTCAGTTCTCAATTCTTCCTTTCAACTACTGATATCGGCGTCTCGCGAGCAACTGCTACTGCTCCCAAGCTCGCTGAACTCAATCAATACGTTAAAGTATCAGTCTTGGAAGAAGAGCTTGATGAATCAGTGCTTTCGCAGTTCCAAACTATTGTCCTTACCGAGACTCCACTTGAGACTCAAGTCAAGATCAACGAGTTTACCCACAAGAACAACATCTCATTCATTGCTGCTGATGTCAAAGGTTTGTTCGGTATGGTCTTTAATGACTTTGGCACCGGATTCACAATCACCGATGCCACTGGTAACGAGCCTCTTCAGGGAATTGTTTCAGATATTGATGAGGAAGGTAATGTTTCAACACTTGACGATACTCGACACGGTCTTGAGGATGGCGATTACGTTAAATTTCTCGAACTTGATGGTATGCCAGCACTCAATGATGCTGAGCCTCGTAAGGTCAAGGTCTTGGGACCATACGCATTCAACATTGGATCTGTCGCAGGACTTGGAACTTACAAACGAAGTGGTCTCTGGCACCAGGTTAAGATGCCATTCCAAATCGACATGGAACCTTTGATTAGACAGCTCGAGGAACCCGAGTTCCTTATCTCAGATTTTGCAAAGATGGATAGACCTCCTCAACTTCACATTGGTTTCCAAGCTCTTCAAGGCTTTGCTAACAAGCACGAAGGTGCCCTTCCCAAGCCCATGGACGAAGCTGATGCTAATGAGGTTGTGCATATTGCCAGAACTCTTGCTGCCCAGTACCCTAAGGTTCTCGATGGCGCTGAGATTGATGAGAAATTGATCAAAGAGCTTGCATTTGAAGCCCGTGGTGATCTTCCTCCGATGGTCGCTACTCTTGGCGGTATTGTTGCTCAAGAAGTTCTCAAGGCTTCTTCTGCTAAGTTCAGCCCTGTTAAGCAATACTTCTACTTTGACTCTCTGGAGTCACTTCCTGAAAAATATCCAAGAACTGTTGAGACTACTGCACCAATTGGCAGCAGATATGACAATCAAATTGCAGTTTTCGGCAAGCCATTCCATGATCGGTTACGCAACATGAAAGAGTTCCTTGTCGGATCTGGCGCTATTGGTTGTGAGATGCTTAAGAATTGGGCGCTTCTTGGACTTGGAAGTGGTCCTCAGGGAAAGATTATTGTAACCGACAATGATTCTATTGAGAAGTCTAACTTGAACAGACAATTCCTGTTCAGACCACATGATGTCGGTAAGCTTAAGGCTGAGGCTGCTGCTAAGGCTGTCGCCGTTATGAACCCTGACATGGCTGGTCATATTGAGGCCAAGTCTGACAAGGTTGGAAGTGAGACTGAGAACATTTTCAATGATGATTTCTGGAATGGGCTTGATGCAGTTACTAATGCACTTGACAATGTTGAAGCTCGTACTTATGTTGACAGACGATGTGTGTTCTACCGCAAGCCACTTCTCGAGAGTGGAACTCTTGGAACAAAGGGTAACACGCAGGTCGTCTACCCTGGTTTAACAGAGAGTTACTCGTCGAGTCAGGATCCACCCGAGAAGGACATTCCTCTCTGCACTCTTCGCAGTTTCCCCAACAAAATTGACCATACTATTGCTTGGGCTAAGAGTTTGTTTGAGGAGTACTTTGTTTTACCCGCTACAAATGTCAACCTGTACCTTTCACAGCCTGACTTTGTTGAGTCTACTCTTAAGAGAAGTGGTGATCAGAAGTCTATTCTTGAGACTTTGCAATCGTACCTTGTTAGCGCTAAGCCATTGACTTTTGAAGAATGTATTACATGGGCTCGTATGGAGTTTGAGCGCAAGTATCATAACGACATTATGCAGCTTTTGTACAATTTCCCCAAGGATGCGGTTACAGATTCAGGCTCACCATTCTGGTCTGGACCTAAGCGTGCGCCAACACCACTTGTGTTTGACATTGACAACCCAATGCACTACGAGTTTGTTGTTGCAGGTGCGAATTTACACGCATTCAACTATGGACTTAAGGGATCAACCGATCCCAATTTATTCAAGAAGGTTCTTGGTAGTATGATTGTTCCTGAATTCTCACCGAGATCGAATGTCAAGATTCAAATTGATGAGAATGAAGCACAACGTGAGGCAGGAGAAACTATTAGTTTGGAAGATGATGAACTTAAGCGATTGGCAGAAAACTTACCGCCACCTTCATCAATGGCAGGATACCGTCTTGCTCCTGTTGAATTTGAGAAAGATGATGACACCAATCATCACATTGATTTCATCACAGCTGCATCTAACTTGCGTGCTACCAACTACGCCATTGAGACCGCAGATAGACTAAAGACAAAGTTGATTGCAGGCCGCATTATTCCTGCAATTGCAACTACTACAGGTCTTGTTACTGGGCTTGTTAACTTGGAATTATACAAGGTTATTGATGAGAAAAATACTCTTGAAGCATACAAGAACGGATTCGTTAACCTGTCACTTCCATTTTTTGGATTCTCTGAGCCAATTGCTTCACCTAAAGTCAGGTATAACAACAAGGAGATGGATCAGATTTGGGATAGATTCGATATTGATGGTGATATTACTTTACAACAACTTCTCGATAAATTTGAGAAGGAAGAGGGTCTTTACATTTCCATGTTATCATATGGAATGAGTCTTTTATATGCATCTTTCACTCCACTTAAGAAGCGGGCGGAGAAACTTCCAATGAAATTAACGCAATTAATTGAGACTGTGAGTAAGAAACCAGTTCCAGAGCATGCTAAGTCTCTTATTTTTGAGATTTGTGCGGATGATGAGAATGATGAGGAAGCTGATGTTCCATATATTTGTGTTAAGCTTTGAGGAGTGAATGGTGTATACCGAGTTTAGTAAATGTGGTTGTGTGTTTGTTTGCGTGTGTATGTTGGTTTTGTGGGAGTAGTTTATATATTAGTCGAATGGAAAGATATCAACACTTTGTCCTATAACCGATACCGCTGTAGGCTTGTAGTGTGGGCTCACTGTAGAGAACATCGCGAGAAATGCACAAGTGCGCAATCGCATCAGCGAATGGCACAAGTGTCACGCGGCGCCGCACTTCCCAAAGCGGCCGCTCCAGCCAGCCAATCAAGACGGCGCCCCAAGACCTCTTCACCACCACCACTCTCACTTCCACGAACCACCAAATAGCTCGTCGTCGCGAGACTTCTCGGCGCGCTTCAATCAGACACAATCACTAGCAACTCGATCCGGACTCGAGCTTTGTTGTGCTGATCTGCAGCGGCCAGTCTCGTCCTGAACATGACGTCCGTTGCTCCGGAGCCGCCGCCGCAGCCCCTGGCTGGAGACCAGGCTGACCAGCACGAGAACGGAGGCGCAATGCCGCCGGATCCTGCTTCTACTTCGGGAGCAGCAGCTGGAGGAGTTTCTGGAGGACCAGCCGGTCCAGCAAGCGCAGTGTCGACTCCAGCAGAACCAACAGCGCTGACGCCCGCGTCACAGGCCAAAATCAACTACGGCGCCACCGGGTCCGGGGTCTCGACGGGCAAAGCTGGCACCGGCACTCGCGCAAATTCACCTTCGCCTCCTCCGACTTCTATCGCGACTCTTACTCAACTACGTGTGGGATGCAAAGTGTGGGCTTCAAAAGATGGCGACCAACGGCAGGCTGAGGTGCTGTCCATCACCACTCGGAAGGGAGAACCGTATTTCTATGTCCATTATAAGGATTTCAATAAGGTATGTGGGTGTTGTGAAGTTATGGGTACGCTAGTACGGTTGCTAATCTATTATCGCAGCGTCTCGACGAATGGATCCCCGCAGTGAGGTTCGACTTATCACGACCAGTGGAGTGGCCTCGCCCAGAGCGGCCAAAGAAACCGCCTGTTGCATCTGCATCCAAGAATTCGAAGAACCCATCGACTGATTCCAAGGATCGCAAGAACAACAAGCGTTCACGCTCAGGACCAAAGAATCCCAAAAACTCAAGAGCTGCTGCTGTCGCGGCCGCTGCTGTTGCCGCTTCTACAAATGGAACACCTGCAAGCTCAACGCCCATGTCGGGTGGGAGTACAAGGGAAGGGTCATTTGATATAGATCCCACTTCAACAGCTACTGGAAGCACACCTGATGTTGCGAGTGCGGGGAAAGCTGAAGACGATGCTCTTGCTGCGGCTGAGGCCAATGATGAGATCATGGACCTTGACAATACCCACCCTGAGATGATGGATGAAGCAGGTGAGAATTATTCTCGTGAAGAAGAGATTGAGAAATTGCGTACTTCTGGTTCAATGACACAGAACGCTCATGAAGTAGCTCGTGTTCGAAATTTCATGCAAATCCAGTTCGGTAGACATGAAATTGAGCCGTGGTATTTCAGTCCTTACCCTATTGAACTTACTGAAGAGGACTGCATGTACATCTGTGAATTCTGTTTGTCGTATTACGGATCTATCAAGCAGTTTCAGCGACATCGAGTGAAGTGTACATTGCAACATCCACCTGGTAATGAAATCTATCGAGATGAGAATGTCTCGTTCTTTGAAATTGATGGCCGTCGTCAACGAACATGGTGTCGAAATCTTTGTCTTCTATCAAAGCTGTTTTTGGATCACAAGACTTTATATTACGATGTTGATCCATTTTTGTTCTATTGCATGACTACTCGAGATGAACTTGGTCACCATTTAATTGGTTATTTCTCTAAAGAAAAAGAATCTGCTGAACAATATAATGTCGCATGTATTCTTACAATGCCACAATATCAAAGACATGGTTATGGTAAATTACTTATTGCATTTTCATATGAATTATCAAAGAAAGAGAGTAAATTAGGATCACCTGAAAAACCATTATCTGATTTAGGTTTACTATCATATCGTGCGTATTGGTCCGAAACAATTATTGAATTATTAGTTGATGGAGTTCCTGATGCACGAGAAGTTACAATTGAGGAAATTGCGAATAAAACCGCAATGACAACACAAGATGTTTTACATACTTTACAAACGTTAAGTATGTTGAAATATTATAAAGGTCAACATATTATCTGTTTAACTGAGGCTGTTGTTGAACAACGTGAAAAAATGAAAAAGAAGCGTAAACGTAGGTTAGATCCTGCTAAATTATTATGGAAACCACCTGTTTTCACCGCCGCTCAGTTGAGATTTGCCTGGTGATTCTTTTTGTGACTTATATCTTTTATTTTTCTTGGTGTTATGTGGCGTTATTACATTTATTATTCATGGGATTTAATCAAAAATACATCGACTTTTATTATTATTATGCACATGCTACTGTATTAAAAACAGATTAGTTTACTTTCTACCTTTCCTACTAGGTCTAGCATTCTTATCTCTTCTCTGTTGTTTCGCCATTCTCAACTTCCTAATTTGATCTGTAGTTCTAATCTCCTCCTTTCTAGATCCCTTAACATTTCCCTTACCAACTGCTTCCTTGTATCGTTTCTTTTGAACTTGATAATTATCTCTCATTTTATCAGCTGCTTTGGGTGCTTTATTTCCCTTATGCATAAATTTCCTACTATTGGGAACCTCTTGAGCAACTGCTGAGCTACTTGAATCATTACCACCAACTCCATATCGAGCACTTCCTTTAGATCCACCGTGATTCTTTTTCCAAGCTTCAAATCTACCTGATTTGTAAGAAGCAGGCATACGAACACCATTTTCACCTCTGATCATTTTTCCTTTCTTACCACCTAATTCAGTAGCAACATCATTACCAAACACAGGTCTAGTAACATAATTTTTCTTCTTCTTATCCCATTTTGTTAATTTAGTTCTATTACTTCCAATGATACCTGTACCATTACCACCTGGCCCTGCTCCATTAAGTTCTGTATCATCTGAAATAAGATCAAATGAGGCTGATGATGCTCCTTCCATGAACGAAACAACTGATGCTGCTCCTCCACTTCCTTTTTCATTGACTCCATATCCTCTATCTTGTGCCATTTCTGATGGTGCATAATGTGATATATAATGCGATTCATCTCTGAAACTTGTTGCTTTCTTAGGTTTCTTTGTAGTTAATTTTGATTTTGAAGTTGATTCAGTTGCAGATGATGATGAGTCCTCGGCTGCACGTTTGCGTTTCTTGCTAGGTGCAACATCATCAGCCATTCTGAAAGCTCCTAAAATCTCATCCTCAGTGGCAGCATCAAGTTTCTCTGCGCTTTCACCTTCCTCTGCATCATCCTCCTCTTTCTCATTCTCATCGTCAGCTACATCATCATCATCATCATCGCCATCTTCAATGCCACCACCATCTCTTCCATTTCTAATTTCTCTAGCATGTCTTCTGATAGGTTCGACTTGAACTCTTCTTCGTTTCATTAATTCCGCACTAGATTCTGAAATATTAACACCTCCTTTTCTAGAAACTTCAAAAATAGTTTCACTAGGTCTAAAATTTGCTAATCGATGTAACATATTTTCACGCTCAACAAGACCAACATGTTCTTCTTTCCCGCTAAATAATGGATTTAAATCATCCCAACCACCACGAATAACGACATCTTTAGCTCTTTTAACACTTTCTGATGATGCACTTCCTCTTGTTTTAAAATATAATTTCTCTGCTTTTGTACATACTGTTAATAACGATGAGATGTCATAATCTGATGTTAATAAATTTTGAACATCTTCACATGTACGTTCAAGATCATCTCTAGGTAAACTACCCAACACAATATTACTTGTAAAATCAATATCGTCAGTTTTCTTTCCTTGAACTTGTGATGGAAGTAATAATTGTTTTCCTAAAAATAATTCCAAATCCAATAAATATGGAACCTCTGTTTCTTTAATAATTGAATACGCATGTCCTCGTTTACCTGCACGAGCAGTACGACCGACCCTATGAATAAATACTTTAGGTGAACCAGGAAATGTGTAATTAATCACATTTGATAAAATTGGAATATCAATACCACGTGCTGCAACATCTGTAACAACTAAAATTGATGTAAGACCTGCTCTAAATTGTGCTAGTTGTTCTCGACGTGCATGCTGATCTAATGAACCATAAATATATGAAACTCCATAATTAAATGTTTTAAGTAAATTTGCAACATATTCAACGTGATGTCTTGTTGGTGTGAAAACAATAGTTGCATATGGTGATGTTAATTCATTACCTTGAGGAACTCTCGCTTGTAAATCCTTCTTTCTATCTTTACCAAATTTCTTTCTACTATCAAACTTTGGTTTTCCTTTTCCTCTTCTTTTATCATCATCAGATGCATTCGCATCATCATCACCACCATCAACAATCAAACTTCTATTATTATACGCCGGACTTGATTTAGCAACTTCTTCAGCATTAGGCATTTTAATAACTTCTCTTAATAAATATAACAAAGCACCATCATTTTCAGCACTTTTAATTGCAAAAAATGCCATTTCCAAATCGTCTGAAATTTTGTTTTCTGCGTCTAATCTAACAAGAACTGGATCTGTTAATCCTGCTCTTGCAAATTCAACAAGTGATTTTGGTAATGTTGCTGAAAATAATAATGTTTGACGTGTTGGTGGTAAACTTGCTAAAATTGTTGTTAATTGCATTGAAAATCCTAATTCAAATAATCGATCTGCTTCATCAAATACAATGTATTCAACTGATCTTAAATCAAGTTCCATTTCAACTCTCAAATGAGCAAATCTACCAGGTGTCGCGATAATAATATCAGGATTCGTCATCATCCAACTAAATTGATCTTCTAAACTATCACCACCAACAAGCAAAACACATTTTAAATCTGATCCACGAGAAAATTCCTTAACTACTTTTAAAGTTTGTAATGCAAGTTCTCGACTTGGCGATAAAATAATTGCTCGTGCTCCAACTTTTGCACTATGTGTCTTTAATTTATCAATCATCGGCAATACAAATGCTGCCGTTTTACCTGAACCGGTACGTGCCATACCAACAACATCAAGTCCATCAACTACCAACGGAATAGTTCTTCTTTGGATTGGTGTAGGTGATTTAAAACCTTTACGATGAACATTTTTCACAACAACTGTTGATAATCCAAGTGCTCCAAATTGACCTGTCCCAACTTTTTTCTTACCATATTGTGTAGTAGGTTGTGTTGAAACTCCATTATGATTACTTCCTTTAAATAAACTCTTCATATATGCTTTATCATCCTCATCTTCGCTATCACTGTCCGCAGCAGTAAGTGATGGCATTGATTTAACAATTTTCTTTTGAGCTGTATCATTTTCATTTTTATTTGATGATTTTGTTGTTGATTTTATACTTTCAAATTCTTCTTCATCTGATGATGAATTACCATCAATTCCAAATTCATGATCATAATCACTTAATCCACTTTCATCATCACTAATTGATCCTGTAAGCGCTCCAGTGATATCTTCATAATCATCGTCGTTTGTGGACATTTCTGAATATATATTAGTCTTTATTTCAATTTTAAAATAAAAATATAATCAGCTTACTGTCACTTTAACTCTCCAAATAACTATAAATGTCCTTTTTCCTTATATTCGTCTTTAGCGAATCTCTAAACAGCACTTTAGATCGCTTGAGCAAGTTTGATGAAGCAGTGAAAAAAAAAATTGGGAGATTTGGGAGTTTACTGCAATAAAATGAGCCGCAAGCTTGGCTGGTGTAATTAGCACCAGTATAGATTTACCCTACTTTACCTACATAGAACACTAATTTGGGGTTATTTACATCAATTGCGAATCTACTCGTACATCCCAATTTTACTTTCACATCTGCAATATTGCAATCCAAACACCACCCAACACCGCCCTGCCTTATATATCACTTCATTCCCACTATTCAATTCACTGATCCCACTCTTATATCAACATCATATCCAGTTATTTTACCTTACTATTTTTTAGATAGCTTAGCTAACTCAGCTTCCAATTGTGCAATTTTACTTGCATCTAATTTTCTTTGTTTTTCTGCATCCATTTCAATTGCTTTCATTCTAATTTCAAGTTTTGCTGTTTCAAGTCTTAATAGTTCTTCAGCATCATCACTCATTGATTTTGTACGTGAAGAAACACTAACACTTTGATTTGAAGTGGTTGATTCCGTTGATGCACTTTGTATATGCTGTTCAAGTAATTTAGTGCGTAATTCATCATACCTATGTCTCAAATCTTCAACTTCGGAAGCAGTCATCGTTGCATCCTTTAATCTTCTTTCCAATTGTTCAATTTCTGCTTCCTTTTCAATAAATCCTTGCTTAACTAATTCAACTTCTCTTCTAGAAGCATCTAAAGCGCCACGAACCGCATCTTCAGCTTGTTTCCAAGCAGCATGTTCTGCTTTTAATTCATTATTTCTTTGAAGTAATTGACTTGAAAAACTTTTGTTTTTGGATGACATTGTTGTATATGCTGTATGTTGTTTTTGTACATCATTTTGTAACCTATCAATCTTTGATAATAAATTACGATTTTCAATCATTAAACCTTGTAAATTTGCTTCATCACGTTGTAAATTTGCATACTGTTCTTTTAGTCTTCTTAAATTTCTTAGTCGTAATTGTTTTAAATATCTTTCAAAACTAAGTTCATTTCTTAAAACAAGTAATTCTCTTTGATAAGTTTCAACATCAATTGGAACATTCGCACTACCAATTGGAAGTGACGGTCCTAGTAATGTACTTTGAGCACCACCAATACCAGTATGAATTGCTTGCGAATCATTCGATGAATGTGAAAGTTGCATAAATGCTAATGGGCTTCCGATATGTTGAGTTGATTTTGATAATGTGTTTGGTGATTGAGGTTTTCTAATTCCGATACTTTCAGAAAGCGATTGATGACTTTCTGCAAGTGCTTGTGCAAGTGATCCACTACCTGAATTGCTTAAATCTAGTTCACCTGTAATACCAGAAGCAGTTAAACTTTCAGATAATTTTGAATCAATACTATTAACTCTTGAAACTGATGCAGATACAGAAGTTAAAGGCTCTCCAGTAATAATAGCACCTGCATCTTCCGAACCTCTTCTCGAGATCGCACGACTATTAATATTCTTATGACTATGTAGAATATCTTCAATATCAACTACTTTCTTAGATTGCGATGACAATATTGATGATTGTAAATGATCTGATGCTCCCATTGATGATACTGATGCAGCATTTGATCGTTGTTGTTGCGGTCCAAGTGGCGGACTTGTTACCGTGTCCTGAACTTTAGTACTTGCTGGTGTAGATGGAGTTTGAAATGCTGTAGTCCACAATCCAGGTGAAGCTGCAACCGATGTAGTAGGAGCAACATCAACATTTTCTGTAAGTGCTTTGTCGGCCCTATGTAAATAACTGTCTTCAGGAACATCATCAAGACCAAGATCATTCGTTGTCATTGAAGCATCAAGTTGTTCTCCTAATACAGGACTCTTTGGACCGTGTGCTCTGTCATCAAGTGACAAATACGGAAGTTGTTGCTCAAGTTGATCGTGGAAACCTCTAAAAATAACAGCAGGTTCTTTTATTTCTGGCATTTCCATATTTCCTGTATCCAAAGTAATACAAAATGCAGCAATATCTTCAGCAGTACCAGCAACTTCCCATCTAGTTTCATCTGTAAGCTCACTATCGAATGTAAATCTAAAGAAATTAGGATGAACTAAATGTCTTCGCGACATTATTTGCGAAAGTGTTGCGATATCATCAATGCTATATCGGAAAAATGCACGCATGTCAATCTTTATCATTGAGAAATATCGAGCTGGACTGGTTAAGAATGTGAAAAAATGAATTGGATAAGTGCCGTAGATGAATGTGAAAACGCGGGAGAAATTCACACCAGAAGAATCAAGTCCTGCGCCAACAGGATCTTCACGATCACCCTCAAGGATTTTCCAATCGTCACAAAGTAACACACTTGAACTGAATGAATCAACTCGACTTTTAGCAGGTTCTGCAGGTTCACCATAGTAATAATACCCAGCATCAAAACTAGAATCATATACTCTAGCATTGCTGACAGTTTTTGCTTTCTTTGCACGATCTTCGGTATGAGCTCCGAAAAATCGAATACCGAGTGCATGAAGATGTTGCGGATCTGGCGAATTCTCTTTGAATTCATTGCGTTTAAGTATATCCCAATAAACTAATCGAGAATACACGCTAAACACTAGAGGTAACATCTTGCTAAGAATACTGCATATGTGAGGAAGCAGCATAACGTATACTGTGGATGCAAGATTGATAGCTACCGCAGATCGATCGTTTAGTAGACACTGGTAGAGATGTTTAACCAGGTCACTGTCGTGTGTTTCAAATAAATATGGTGGTTGTGTCTGTAAAAAAGTGCATAAGAAACTCAGAATCGCGACACGATACTGTGTATCCACAAAGTACTTGTCAAGTGCTGTGAATAGTGTCTTTGGTCGTTTACTTCCAAGTTTCCGTAATAACTTTTCAGCATTCTGTGCACAAATGACTAACCGATCACTTAACTGTGCCTCAATACCTTCACTTGATGCCTTCTCTGCAAATGCAAGTTTCTTTGTTCCCAAATAAAGTTGAACTAATGAATCTGTTACATACGAAGCCATATCTTCGTAATGATTCTTATATACTGACAAGTTGTACATATCGTACTCGTCATACTCCATAGTATTGAACAACAGATCAGCTGCGTCCTCGACAATGATTCTGGCCCTTGCGCTTGAATCGATTGCGAAATTCATAACTTCGTCGATCCACCATGTCATTAAATCTTTCCTTGGCATAAGAATCGGCGCAACTTGCCGTAATATCAATAAAAATAAATCCTCAGCATTAGAATCAGGAGCTGTAATCTTGTGCTGAAACATTTGCGCCAGATCTTCATGTAGTCTCTGTGCATCGGCTTCGTCTCCCGCTTCATGCTTTCGAAAGTATACCAGGACACTTTTCTCGATTGTCTCGGGCACAGCTGCTCGTTCGATACATGGCTGCGACAGGCCCTCTGCAGACAGAGCAGCACTGACTGCCTTTGACACTTCTTTCAGCGACCTGTGTGATTTTGTTAATATTGCGCTTCGACAGATCGTGTAGACAACAGGTTTCCCGCATACATACCCAGACATTATGTACACTTCACTCTCTTCTGCCCACTGGCTGTGGGTTTTATCCTCGCGTATTCACACTCTCGCACACGATTGCTTGCAGCGCAGCTACGCGATACGCCTCGATACTCGATACACGTCCTTGAGAAGATGAGTCACTTTGGTGCTGTGCTCTTGAGCGCGAGTACAGGGTGGATCTGTTCACAGCATCTTGCTGGCGGTGTTTTAAAAGCTGAAGCGCATCTGTGCAGGGTATATCAAGACTTTCTTTCGGCGTGGTTGGTCGTTGTGAAGAAGAAAGGTCCGATCAGGGTGGTCAGAGAGCCAGCTGTCGAGGGCCATCTGCGAAAAAAAGCCGCCGCATAACGCGTCCTCGGTGATGCGCCGCACGCATTAACTCTACGGGTCCCCTGGATCTCACTTAGTTCTTAGTGTAAGCAGTGTAAGCAGATACATACAAGACCCCCGGTCTACGGCTCGGCACGCATACGTAAGTACATAAGTATTCCATTATCCCATACCATCTAAACCAACCCACAGAGCAGCCATCATATATATATATACAGTAACTACTTCTTTTCACTGTTTTCAAACTCCGCATCACAACTAGAACAATATTCCAGCAACTTATCCTTTGACAATCCAGTTGACTCATTCGCCTGTATAAATGGCAGAGAGTCAAACTTCACTGAGTCATCTTTAATCTGTCGTAACTCCATACATCGCATTCTTTCTGATCTTAACCATAAATTCCACTCAGATTTCATTAATTCATATTCAATATGTGAAATCACGCGCATGGCTACTAAATGGTTATGTCGTTCAATACCAAGACGTTGTCGTTCTCGCCAAATCTTCATGGCGGCTTTGGATGTAAGTGGTGTTGAGTACATTAAAGGGACAAACTCAAGAGGCGAGTCCGGTGATAAGTTGCTAGCGAATGTTCTGAATTTGTTGTAGCTGCATAACCAAGTTAGTGATCGATCACATCTCTTACTAATTAATAGGGCACTCACCATAATCCCTGAGAGTCAACAGCCAATTCCGTTCCACTCATAACATATTCTTCCAAATCCTTCAAATAAACCGCTTTAGCCATAACACCATTTGACTTAACACCCAGTGAATTCATCATTCTCTCTGCACTTCGTTCAGTCCAATATGACACAGTTGCGCGACTACCAAAGATAAAGTTCAAAATTATAGACGCGACCAGCGTGCCTACAAGTAATCTGTTTCCACTGACCATTGTGACTAATGTTCGTATAAATTTGAAAATACTGACAAGAATCACGCGAGCTGGAGTAAGAATATCACTTAACAGTAGCATCACAAGAGAACGACGTGAAAATAAAAGAAACATTTGCTGCTTATCTTGCATTTGAATAATCTTTTGGTCTTTAAGTTCAACAGGTGCTGCAATTTGTCCAATTTGACCATGTAATTGAATTGCACGACTTGTTTTACCTCGTGTACCTAGTTGTCTGATATTCTTAGAAAGTAACATTGAAATAACTTTTGCATCTCCAGCAATATCATCAATAGCAGCTTGTGACACTAGACCACGAATAAACATATTCGGCGTCGAAAACTGTGTATTCGCCCAGATTGATACAACACAACTTGACTTGGATGCAAAAGTGATTACAAACCTTGTCATTTGACTGTATAGTTCTGCCATTGGTAAATTCCATGGTGTACGAGTTTCACATACAACATACAATAGATAATCTTCCAGTTTTTCAATCTTCTGAGATGAGAAAATAGCTCTCTTTTCACTGAATCCTCGGAATACTGTGCGCTCAACATTAAATCGTAATTCACGATCCATTTCTTTTCCAGTAACACATAACCAAGGACTTTGTTCAATATCCATTGCACCACTACTTGCCAATAAGTGTAAAAATAAAGTCGATCGATCTCCAAACATTACATGAAACATGGCCTTTGCAGATACTTCATATTTCTTAGAGTACACCAACTTCATTGAACTAGACAAATCATATTCAACAGGTTTATCTGGTGGTTTGACTTTATTTCTGCCTGATACAGTTCGTTCTTTAGGTCTTTTAGTTGGCATCAATAATCCTTGATCAAGTGCAATAGGTGCGCCCCCGGCTGACATCTGCACATCTTCAAATGGATTCAAATTTTCATCTTCAACCATCGGCGTTGGAACTTCACCCCAAGCTTCAGTACTCGGTGTAACCTCTTGTAATTTTGTAATAAGACTTTCAAGATCAAGTGGTGATCCACTACTTTCATTCTTAATAAGGAATTGAAGTTGTGCTTGAATGGTACGGCCTGTATCTAAAAATGTTCTAGCCGCAAGTTGACGACCGTCTTTGAGTTCGACAAAGAATGAATCGAAATTTTGACTTCCTTCACCACGAATTGTACTAACACTTGACAAATTAACAACGCGTGTAAGAATCATATCGCAATTATTTGCATATAAATACATTCGTTTCTGAGTTACGAATACTCTTCCTGAAATCATCTGCACAGAGTGAAGTGCCCACATTGCTCGGAATACTAAAACAACAAGCTCATCTGCTCCAATATCTGGAAACAATGTTCTCAATACCGCACTTTGTAATCGTAATTCATACGGCATGAAACTTGGATACACTTTATCTTCACTGTTTTCAGGATCTGGACTGCTGACAGCGGTTTCAATTTTCACTTCGCCTGGTGGATGAATTATTAACTGTGGCACTTCTGAAGCAGGACTGCTCTTGTCGTACAATTCTGCCGATACTGAAGTTCTTTCGGGCCATTGAACACTTCCCCAAGTATTTGCAGTCAAACTATTAGGATATTTCATGTACGCCTTTGTATTAGCTCTTCCGGCAATAGCTGTTTTTGACATTGAAGTTGCAACAGGCAAATTTGCCAAAGTCGTAGGCGCAAGTGTTGTACTCGGATTAACAATGACATCAAATAACCTATCTTGTCCCGAAATGAAATTTTGAACAATATGAGGCTGCCCTGTAATTGTCTGACCTGCAGAAATAAGAGCTTGTAGAGCTGGAGTCGCGCTTGTAGGTGCTGGTTTCCTTCCTGATGATTGTCTACTAACTTCGAATGATCCTCTTGAGATTGTTGATGCTTGTTCATGGCGATCATGTGAAAGTTCGGCATCTGCGGATGTTTGAGCTGTTGATGCGAATTCAGCAAACGGTGGAATAATATCAAATGCTTGTTCTGATTCCGGAGATTGTGGTGAAACAAGTGCTTTTTGTTTTGCACTATCAAAAACCTTCAACCAATCCGCCAACTCACTTGATGATTCAGCTTGAAACATAAGTGAAGCATCTTTGGTCAATACTTCAAAACAAAATCTGCGATCTTCGGCTGTTGATGGTCGTACATTACACAACAACACACCAATCTTATCACTTTCTTCAACATAATTTCTGCTAGGTGATTGAACTAACCATCCAAAAATACCATCTTTCACAAATACCCATCGACGAACCCATACTTGTCTTAATGGTTTTCCCGAATAGGTACGTAAGAATAGCCACCCGTATTTCTCCATTCCTTCAGCTTGTGGATTAATAGCAGATGATCCTTGTGTAATTGCATTATAAGACGATGATGCAGCTTCACGTGTAGTCGTAGGAGGTCCGGAAATTGTCCATAGAGCATATTCTGCAAGATCGCGAGGAGGTGAGATTTCATTAAGCACGCCTGATTCGAGATCACGGCGGGTACGCGTTAATTCTCTAAATAATGTCTTTAAGTAAGGTTCCATTGTATTACTCCATTTTCTAATTCTTCTCAAATCATCTGATACTTTTGCTAGTGGATTAGGTGAGGAAGCAGTACCTGAACCAGAAACTCCATCAACATCCATTAATAACCATTGATCTGAAAATGCAGCAACAATTGCACGATCAAGACTCATTTTGAAATTCGCAATGGAAAGACAGAGATCAAATGACCATTTAATGTAATTCTTGCGTGCTTCATATAACTGAAACGCATCCTCACGAAGTGCTGATGGCTCCTTGGTTCGCGTTTGTCCAGCGTATCGCGCGACCAGTGTGTCATATCGAGTTTGTGCTGTATCGAAATTTCGTCGAATATCCTTTGTAGCTTGTTAGATATCAATAAAAAAACTAGATTAAAACTGCAACTCAATACATACCTTGTAATGACGCAAATCACGCTTCTCCAGATTTTCCAGTTGACCGATGACATTCTTCTCCATACCCTTGATAATACGAATAAAATTCGACCAGAACACACGTAATCCCTCAGAATATGAACGCATTGCCGTAAGTGTATAGTCATGATCAATGATATTCTCCGTAATAAACGACGGAAAAGATCTGCCGAGTAACAGATTCATTGTTTCTTGCATTCCATCAGCATCATTACTCAGTCGGTGCCCAGCCTTAACATATGAGTCGATCCACCGCTCGACTGCCTCGATCTGCTCGTTCATGAACCATGCTGTCGTGCGGAACGAAGGACTATCAATTGCAGCTTCCTTGAGCGTCACAGGAATCAACACAACTTTGGCGTTTTCCTCCATTGTTGCTGCCTTGGGATCCTGCTGATCCAAGAGTATTGATATATACGCTCAATCGCGGCTCCTCCACAGTCGTCTGCACTTAGCTTGCACTTGTATCTGAATAAACCTCGAGGTCCAGAAATCTACTGAACAGAGTATATATTACTTCTCTGATTGATGGTAAGTAGACGCACGATTGCTCATTGCGTCATCAGAGTGCCAGCGTATGCACTAGCAGATACGTATCAATCGACGCGGATCCGGTGGGCTGCCTCGACCGCAACCTGAGCCAAGCCGCGTCTTCCGCCCCAGAATTTATCGCTCGATGCTGACACGGTTACTTACGGAGGCTCTATCTGAAGGGCTTTGTGTTATCTCTACGCAAGTCGCGAAGCATTTCCATATTTCCATACCGTTTTATTTATTAAATCAGCTGTTATATATTAGCAAGATATGGCACGTCTGCATTAACTAATCCTTTATAGATTTTCTAAACGACTCATACAGATACGCAGGTACCTCAGGTTCTCGATCTTCAACTTTAAATGGCAGAACACTCCCCGGAAGATGTAACATTGACAATTGCTCTAACCAATCATTCTGATCCATCACGCAATCACCTCCGATATTCACTTCTTTCGAATATTCCCGTGAAATATCACTAGCTACTTTGATTTCTGCATATGTTGCGCCTCCTGCGATATATACAAATATCTTTTGTCCTGAAGTTTCATCTTTCCGCGTCTCATCCTGCCATCCGGCTCTTCGACGGATTGATGCTTCTGATGAAGTAGCTGATAAATCTGGCGGTTTGGTACTTGGAAACAATGAATTATCAAATCTGTCAGTTGCGATATCTTGTAATACAGCTCGTAATGGTGACAGAAACCGAGTTGGATCAGCAGATTCATCAGTAGATGCAGTTCGTGGGAGCTCTGTTAAGAATATTTTCATTGGAGGATCTGGGGACTTATTATCAGTATTAGGTTGTTTTAGAATTCTAAATCCTAATATTTCAAGATTTGTTAACAGTCGAATTTCATGAATACCAAGTTTTGCATGAGCGCACAATTTGCGTAAGTCAGTTTCAATAATTCCAGATCGAAATAATAAATATAATCCAATTAATCTTGTTCGTACTTGAGATCTGCTTCAGGTTAGTTAAACTCCCTCAAATATTAATGGAAACAACATACGATAAATTCACATCATCTAATAACTCAATCAACTCCATTAAAATCTCCTTTGGTTTCTTTCCCTCAGAATCCACCCCAGTAGCCAAAGTTTGTTCAACGTTAAATAATGTTGGTAATCCAATTTTCGCAATAGCTTGATCTAATTCAAATTTAATATTGGTCTGTAATGTCGTTCTATTTTTACGTTGCGCAAATGCCTCTTTATTTCTTGTGAGATCTAAAATTTCTCCCATATTTAATGATTTAATGTCATCATACTTTCGATTCTCATCGGCGTATTTTTGAATCTCTGATCGTACGGTTAATAATGCATCAAATAATAGCTGATGCCGAGCTAATGTCCATGTTTCATCTTCATCTGAAAGCTCTCCTGCTACTTTCTCTGAAATTTTATTGGGCCCATCGATTTCATACTCAAACTTATTCCCATCCTTAATCTTAACTAAATCATGTACCATTGCTTCATAGGAAAGATCATGTAAAAACGGCGTGACGACGTCCATAGTTCTATCCAATATAAGAAAAATAGGACGTGATTCATTTGTTCCTTTGGGTTGTACAAATTCAAGATGTTCATCGGCATAATCATCCAACTCTTGTTGAAGTTGCTTTGCAATTCGCGATGGAATGGAAAATCGATTCGATCCTGGTGGATGATAATACCGTATAATTGGATTTTCATTCAACATGATACATAAACTTGCCAACTTTTAAGCTTAGTATTTCTCTTATAAACATAATATAAGCGCAACATACCTGTTTTGCTCTTTTATCTTTAAAAGAATCGATCAATTTACTCGCACAATTTCGATTCCTCAGTTTAACCAATCCATATTTCTCACCTAATTCAAAAACATTTGCTTGAACAGGTTTAAAATCAATGGAACAGTTTCTTAACAACTTAATATATCTTCCAGCTAATGAATTATCTAATCTTCGCCTTATATTCCTATCAAAGCTAGGCACAAAGAATACATATGCTCCAGAATATTTAGGTGACCGTCTTGCAAAATCTGAAATGAAGCATTCAATGATATAATTTCGTGACGTGATAATGTAAATCGCTTCAAAATTGGATTTCGAATCTCGAAGATTGGTGATTATTTCAATAGAGAAAATATTGTACTTCATGAGTTCATGCTCGGTTGTTACGAATGTAAGAAGTCTGTACGTGTAGTCATCGACAATTAAATATTTATACTGAAAATGTAAGTAGTTTATATCATAAAGTGATTATCAACGCATACTTTTCCTTTCTCAGTCACAGATTCCAAAATACCAAATATCACTACCGTAAATCCATCAGCACTCACTCTGCAATCAATCACTCGAATTACATACGTTCACGATATCGAGTTATCAACGAACCGGCCATGTTTGACAATCAACCTCTTAACGTTATCAAACTCTTAAAGTTTATACCACGCCAAGTCATAGCCATTTTGAAAATCATTATTCTTTTCAATGTGATTGCTGCTCTGCGTACAGCATGCCGTACGCTACGCAAACGTCATGATAGTAACATGCAGTACGCGGACAACGTACGTAGCCCGCGAAGTGGGGTGCGCGGGGCAGGGGCTAACTGCACAGTAGTGCGCCGCACAATATAAGCGCTGACTAATATATGTAAGCAGGTTACGGGGTTGGTGTAAAGTTCTTCCAAGTCCCAAACGCGTCCGCGTCGACTGACCGCGGTGTTTTCGCGTTTGACGCGTCCGATTTCCTCCTCGTCTTTACGCTTGTGTCACGTCACCAGAACACATCGCCACGATCTGATCAACAATCATTGAATAATATTTAGAAAATAAAATGTCATACGGTGGATATTCAAATACAATGACTGCCAATGGTGGAGGTGGTGGATTCATGAGTAATGGAGGTGGATTTAGTGATAACGATGGAATGAATCAGTCGTCTCAAGGTGGCGAAGACCGCGTGGTAGGTTTTCCTATTTATTCATCTTTGAGGATCGAAAGTATTTACTAATATGATTTAATAGCCCTCGATTGGAAAACAACGATTACGTCCAGTCACACTTAAGCAAGTTGGAGAAGCTACCAAGACAGCTGATAATAGCGCGTTTATAATTGATGATACTGAAGTTCTTAATGTCACATTTGTTGGAGTTGTACGCAATGTAACTCATCAAACAACAAGTTCAACATATAGAATTGATGATGGGTCTGGAATGTGTGATGTTAGAAAAATGAATCGTACTGATGATTCTGATATTGAAAAGTCTCGCGAATTGTATGTTCTTTTATAGAAGATTGATTGATTTAGGTTAAATTCTAATATTTATTTTGATTTAGTCCAGTTGTTGGCGCTTACGTTCGTGTTATTGGTGAAATAAATGATTTTAATAATCATAGATATGTGATGCAGCGAAACATTCGTCCTATAACCGGCATTGACGAAGTTATTTTCTCGATTCTCGAACCATTACAAGTTCATCTTATTGCGATTGGAAAGAATGCTCCAGGTGCAGGGGCAAATGGAACGAATGGATATTCATCTGTACATGCATTTGGAGAAGATGGACTAACACCATTACAAAAGAATATGGTTGATTTATTAAGAAAAGAAGTTGAAAAAGGAAGCGCTAATGAAGGATTACATTTACAACAAATGGCAAATCAACTAGGTGTTGCAGTGTCTCTTATTCATCGTAATATTGAAGAATTGGAATCTCAAGGTAGAATTTATGCGACTGTTGATGATCAGCATTACGCGTTGATGAGTTAGGTTGGAGTTTTGCGTCTATTTTTGTCTTTTGTTGACTGTAACTTAACTATAATTTGCTAATTTATTTACATTTTATATTGATTCGTAAGTGGTATTTTATTACAATATCTGTACAATGATTCAAAACTAAAGAACAACTTCGCCGACCATCCATCCATCCGATACAAAATCTATACAAATCCTTCCGTAATGCCAGCCAACCATTCACTCAACCAACCAAGTAAATACAATATAGTCACTCAATCTACCTAAATAATTTTCCAAGTTTATTACCTTTCTTTTTCTTTTCGACGTCGAAATGACCAGGCGGATTACCACCAGCTCTATGATGAGCATGTTCAGTGTTTCTTGATAGCTTATGAGGAGCTGATGCAGGCACAATTGGTTCTTTTTCTTTTTGTGGTTGTTGTGATTGTTGTAAATTACTTGAACTTGATTTATTTGATCCTCCATTTCTTGATTGTGGTTGTGCTGGTACTGGTAATGGATCTGGATCATATAAATACGAAGGAACTTCTACTTCCTTTTCATGAATATCAAAATCCAACATTTGTGCTGGAGCTCCCAATAAGAATAACTGATTTAGCCAATCTGAAGGAGCCAACAAATCATCGCCACCAATAATAACTTCTTTATTATATTGCGCGGAGATATCAGCAGCGATTTTTAATTCACTATAAGTAACACCGCCCGCAACGAATACAAAAATTCTTTGACTTGGTGGTTGACGAGCTTGAGTTTCATCTTGCCAATTTGCTTTTCGACGAGAAGGAACACTTGAACTTGTTGTTGTTGGAGTTAAAGTTGCGTCAGATAAACCTGCAGGTTGATCTTTTGTAAATAAGAAAGAATTAGAATCAAGGATTCCATTTGCTGCATCTTCTAGAATTGATCTTAATGGTGGTGCATATCTTGATGGATCTTGATTTGGATCTGTTGATTGTTCCATTACAGTTCTAAATTCACCTTTTCCTGGAGTTGAAGACGATGAATTCGAATGACTTTTCTTTTTTAAAGTTGATGGTGGTTTGTCAAGACTTGGTTTAATAACTTTTGAACCAATTAATTCTAAATTTTTAATTAATTGAATCTCTCGGATACTTAATTTAGCATGCTGACATAATTTGTTTAAATCAGCTTCAATAATTCCATTTCGATATAACACATATAATCCAATTAATCTTGTTTTAGCTTGGGATGTTAAATGTGGATCATCAAGTAGTTCTGCAATTTCCATTAATATTCCCTTTGGAGTTTTACCTTCATGATTTACTCCTGTAGCGAGAGTTTGTTCAACGTCGAATATTTTAGGCAACCCGATTTGAGTGTTTGCAGCATTTAACTGAGAAATGATATTAACATGTAAACTTACCCGTTCTTTATCTTTTGTAATTATATTTCTCATTCTCATAAAATCAACTAATTGACCAGCTGTTAGATTTTTCGTATCATCATATACTTGATTCTCATCTGCAAATCTTATAACATCTCTTTGAACGATTCTTGAAGCATCATAAAGAAACATATGTCTAGTTGTTACCCAAGTTGAATCGTCATCTGATAAAGTACCTGAAAATACTTCAGGTTCATTTGTTTCTTCTAAAATCTTTCCAGTCTCATATTCATAAGTATCACCATTTTTTAATTTTAAAAAATCATGAACTAATGATTCATATGATAATGTATGTAAAAATGGTGTAACTGTATCGACTGATCTACCTAATATTAGAAAGATTGATTGAGGTCGCTCAGATTGTGCTGGTGGATATTCTGGATTTCTTCGTGCATATGAATCAAGTTCATGTTGTAGTTGCATTGCTAAAAGGTATGGTAATACCATTGAATCATGTGTTACTTCCTTAGGACGATAGAATCTAACAATTGGGTATTCGTCTAACGTGGCACATAAGCTCACCAACTATTCACATTAGTTCTAGAACAAAATCGCATTTGAAATAAAGATAAATACACACCTTTTTAGCAACTTTATTCTTTTCATTTTCAACCATGTCATATAGACAATTTGGATTATGAAATTTCAATAAAGCATTTGGATCACCCAGAGAATAAACTTGAGCTTGTTTTGGAATAAAATCAATCATTAAAGGTTTTAAAGTTCTTATGAACTTAATAATTGAAGACGTATGTAATCTATCTTCAACTTCTTGATCAAATGTTGGAACAAAGAAAATATGTGCTGCTGCATATCTTGGTGGTTTCCTTTCAAAATCTGCTATAAGACATTCAATTATATGTCGCTTCGTTGAAATTATATATATTGCATCAAATGAACCTTGTGTTTGTCGTCGATTATATATGTTCTCAATTGCAACTATATATCTTTTTAAAAGTTCTTCTGGTGTACACACATTTGTGAGAAGAGCTTGAGTGTAATCATCGACAATTAGGTATTTATACTATTTTCATTAGTCTCATAATTCAAGATATATCTTAAATCATAACAACATACTTTATTGTTAACGACAACCGAATCAAGCACCTTAAACACCTCTATCATATCACATTAGTAATCTAATCTCACCAATCAATTCAGATCAAATTAAAACGTAACTTACTCTCACGATACTGAGCAATCAACGAACTAGGCATTTTCCATTCATGTACCTTATGTTTATCGTACTTGCTTCAATGTGTAATCAAATTATATTAAATTGGGTAACTATACCCTTTGAATATTGGGTAGATCACCCTGTTCGATGTTGATACATGCAATATAATGGAGATGCAATAATGATACAGTGTTCGCGATGATCTTATGACTTTATAGGAGTAGTTCGAGATTACCTTCGTAATAAGTTTTAAACTACTCCACGACCAAAACAGACCCTAATAACAATGATTCCGTAACTTCCGTATTCTTAATCAAACCAACATCTATAATTATCAATCCAAAACGTAAGTAATTCAGGTCATATGATGATGACCTTCTCCAGCCGCTTCTTCACGCTTTGATGCCGTGTCTTTGGTGACACTGCTGCGCCAGCCGCGCCAGCCATTTTTAATTTGCCGTGTTGCCGCGTTTGGCGCAAGTGCTGGACGTATGACTACAAATTACTTAACCATTGTAAGTTTACGTTTACTGCGATATACGTACACGTCGCTTTCCTCCCAGCGGAAAAAAATATCGAGATGAATTGACGATGAGCTCTTGGTTGATACTGTATGCTGGTTAAGTGATCAAGTTAATTTTTAATTGTGAGCTGTTGGTGGTGTTATTGTATATAGATACAATGATAAGACTGAAGAACTCGTTAAAGAGCTCATTGATACATATTGATTGCCGTCGACAAATTCAATCACGATGGACGTTAAACATAATTAACAACTATCAAGTCAACAGATTACGAAGTGGAGGACCTGCAGTTAAGAAGCGAAAATTTACAAGATCACCAAATATAGATTTGACAGGAAATAATAACTTTTTCACATTTAAAGAATTCATGAAATTAATTTCAACAAGATTAACAACGTTACGAAATCATGCAACTGCAAAACCAAATGAATCAATTAAAGTTGGCAAAAATATTCTTATCCCAGCTAAAAGTTATGTTAGGTTCATGGAAGAATATATGGCAATGATTAAAGTGTTACCAGAAAATGAATTCATGATGAGTCATGCTCCTGATCAAAAAGTATTTATCAAGGATGATCCAATTGTACCACATTTGGGAACTTTAAAAAAAAGTATTATTCCAATTCGTGGAAAAAATAAACCAATTTTAAGAGTATTTGATAAATTGTTAGATGAATGCTTTGTAAATTTTGTTGGAATGAGAGTAAAACAAGAAAAAGACTCTGGTCCAAATAAACAACATGCGATGGATGAACAAGGAAGTGCAATGGCAATGAAAAGAATCGCAAGTATGGCATATCCTGCAGAACAATATCCAGCAGCAAGAGCAATGAAAAGAAAATGGATTTTACATGTTGGACCTACTAATAGTGGAAAAACATATAATGCGTTACAAAGATTAATGAAGGCCAAAAGTGGGATTTATGCTGGACCATTGCGACTTTTAGCAAGAGAAATTTACGATAGATTTCAAGCGCAAGGAATTCCATGTAGATTGGTTACAGGAGAAGAAGTTATTAATACAACAGATGAGTATGGAAGACTTGCTAAAATCATGTCAAGTACAGTTGAAATGACGGAATTAAATAGTGATTTTGATGTTGCTGTTATTGATGAAATTCAAATGATTTCAGATCCTTTTAGAGGGTGGGCTTGGACTGCTGCAGTTTTAGGAGTCCGAGCTAAAGAAATTCATTTATGTGGAGAAGAGAGAACAGTTAATCTGTTAAAATCATTAGCAGCAAGTGTTGGAGATGACGTTGAGGTTAGAAAATATGAAAGATTAAGTCCATTACAAGTTGAATCTAGATCACTTGAATCTCAAACATCAAAGATTAGGAGTGGAGACGCGGTTATTACGTTTAGTAGACAAAATATTTTTGCAATGAAGCGGAAAATTGAAAAGGAAACAAATCAAAAATGTGCAGTTATTTATGGTGGATTACCACCTGAAATTAGAGCAAAACAAGCTGAATTATTTAACGATCCAAATTCAGGATTGAATGTTTTGGTGGCATCAGATGCAATTGGAATGGGACTGAATTTATCAGTTAAGAGGATCGTGTTTGAAACAGTAACTAAATATGACGGAATGGATTTTGTTAGAGTTGATCCAAGCCAAGTTAAACAAATTGCAGGTAGAGCAGGTAGATATAAATCGGCAAGAGCAGCAAGTTCAAACGTAAAAGAAAAAGGAGATAAAATTGGATTAGCTACAACTTTGGATGCAGCTGATTTAAAATATTTAGAAAGATGCATGTTACGTCAAGCAACGCAATTACAATATGCAGGTATATTACCAAGTCGAGAATTAATTCATCGATTTGCAGAAGATTTTTCACCAACTTTGGATTTTAGTACAGTTTTAATTAAATTATTTAATGTTGCATCGTCTTCAAAAGATTTCATGTTATGTTCACTAGCAAATCAAATTTCAGTTGCATCAATGATGGATGGAATTTCAGGATTATTAGCAAGAGAAAAGTCATTAATTGTAACTGCACCTGCCAAATCTATTCCGTTAATGAAAGATATTGTGTATGCTTTAATCAGTGCAATCGCAGATGGGAAACCAGTCTCATTGGTTGATATTGAAGAATTTGATTTGGAAGGTATCGAAAATGCAAATGTTTCAAATCCTGGCACGTTAAAGGAATTGGAAAAATTACATTTGGTTACGACTACATATCTATGGTTATCATATCGATTTCCAGTTGTATTGTTTGATAGAGAAGGAGCATTAGAATTAACAAATTTTATTCAAGAGTTAATTGATAAATGTTTGAATACTATTCAATTTGCAAGAAAAGTTACAAGAGCTTCACAAATGGAAGCAGAAGAAGAAAATGTTAATAATTTACTTGAAGTTGAATCTGTTGATTCGATTGGGTTGTATAAATTGACTGGTGAAGTTGCGCAAGCTGCTAGAGTTGATAATGCACTGTAAGGTCTGCGAGTGCAGTTTTTGTATAATATGGTAACGTCTAAATAATGTATATAAGTTAATAGGTAGACGTATGCAAATATATTGATGAATGCAAATATACTGTAGACTGCTGTACTCGCAGGAGGGGTATCTGCCGAGGTGCTGGGTATACAGTGAGTTGACACTATATAGAGTACGGTATACTGTATGTACTGTTTGATTGTACTCTCTCGATCGCCTGACGGTCAAATTTATCAGCGCATTAGTTACTTCCTAAACGGATAAGAGGTGCGTGAAACTAATGTACGATAGCCAGTAATCGCGTAAATAACTGGTTGTCGGTAAGGTGAAATCAGTTCATCTCGCGAAGCCACCGTGCATGGGGTACAGTACAGTAATTAATAGATCATGGGTTAGTGGAGATATTTGACGCCGGTAGATGATCTGCGAGGAACGCGATTATCAACTGCATTATCAGTATCTACCGTATAACATCGACTATCGTACATCAAACACGAGCACGATATATCCGCCGGAGGGAGTTACAGGAGTTGCATGTTCAGACCCATTGAGCTTTGACTCCACAGGGATGAATGGAGATGAAGATGCGATCACTGAAAAGCATATCTTTGTTTCTGAATTCAAGTCGGTTATTTTTGCAAACGATCGTCGTCGGTGATTGAATCCGACGAAGCGTAAAATGTGAGCCAACAGCGCAACAGTGAGTGGGCGGACGATGCAACGGTACAGAAGAAGTAATTATGAGAGGTTAGTGCGCGGAGAGTGGTAAGTGAAGTGAGATTAAGGAAGAGCACAAGCCCTCCGAAGAGCTCGTTGCGGATTGCGACCGCAGCGCGCAGCCCCACTGTCGTCGGTCGGTGAACCGGAATCGCACTGCAAATCGCCAATTTAATCTATGAAAGCCCTAACTCGAGCAAAACGACTGGTAGCGCGCAGCCAGATGCGCTAGATCGAGCTAGGCCGGAGGGTGATAGACGGCAGATGGCAGCGACTATGAAGCGGTGACGCAAGTGTGCATGAGCGCTGGGAATTAAGAGCAGGTGGGCACCGTCTGGACGACCGAGCGAGATGCGCGCAGAGCTCAGGCTGCTCAGGCTCAGCACAGGCTGCGCAGCTCCGGCGCAACGGCTGCCTTGCCACCGATTAGAGCCGATTAGAGTTGGCGTGGAAATGCGAGAACGGTCAGAGCGAGGGCGGTGAGGGCGATTGTAGAGCGCGCGGACAGCGCTCTGGCAGGTTAATTGGGCAGGGCGATTAACGCACCCGGAAGCCGCTGGCGCAGAAGCCGAGGCTCGGGCAGTTCTGGTCGAGACAGGCGGACGATCCGCTGATCACAGCGATCGCCAGCCGCGGCAGACCGAGACGACAGACAGGCGACAGATAGGAGAGTCGTTGGCGACAGGCGCAGGCTGCGGTAATGATCGAGATTGGCGGCGGCCAGACCCAGCGTTCTCGCAGTGCACTGTAAAGTTGCTACGGTACGATACTGTGTACTGTACTGTAAGCACTGCGTCCAGCTGAGCCGCGGAGCCCCAATCCGGAAGCGCTGCAGGGACCGATGTGACGGGTGTCACGTCAGTCAGTTGTCAGCTTGTCACAGCGCTCAGGGCGGATACGAGCCACACCTGCCACTGTTAAGCCAGGGCGGCAACGGCAAGCGAGCGCGACGCAGTGTAAGCACACGACGCCCTTGCATAGCCCGGGCAACAAGTGTCAGCGCGAGCCTGGACGTGCGGCGCCGGATGAGGTGATACGAGAAGTTCGCAGAAGCGATATGCTGATATGCAGAGCGACCGAGGCGACCGCAGACGGAGCGCGGTGCAGCAAAATACAAAATACACTGCAAGAGCATTTTGCATTGGCGATTGGATTGAACGGGAGGTCTTCACTGCATTTATTTTCGCACTCGCATATCAGTTGTACATAGGATAAGGTGCGTATCCCCGCAAGGAGGAGGTTTCAGCCTCCTCGACTTGCTCGACTGATCATCAGCTTGCTCACACGCCCGACAGATGATGATTGCACGACCAAAGATCGCGACGACAATGTCGACAGTGCCGCTGGTGGCAGTGTGCGCCAAAGTGGCAGCCAAGGTGTCCAAGTTCCTGGCGACCGACGTCGAGGGCACCAAAGAGCAGGTCGAGCTGCGGAGGCGGACGCAGGCGCGGACGAGGGAAGCAATGCAGGTGATTGCACAGGCGATGGAGCGATACACGTGAGTGCCATTGAGCTGATGGATTGTGGACGATTCATGGACGGATCAATTGAGCGTAGCTATATAGTGCTCTGCTAACAGTCGGCAGATTCGACGAGCTCGCGATCTCGTTCAACGGAGGCAAGGACTGCCTGGTGATGCTGGTGCTGCTGCTTGCGTGCGTCAACAACGCGTCAAGCGCACCGCAACGGATCCACACGGTGTACGTGCACAGCGCGAACGCGTTCCCCGAGGTCGACGCGTTTGTGGACGAGTGCGCGCGCGCGTACTCGCTGGACCTGGAGCGGCTGCCGGGCCCCATGAAGAGCGCGTTCGCGGCCTTCCTCGACCGGCGCCCGGGCGTGCGCGCGGTGATGGTCGGCACGCGCCGCAGCGATCCTCACGGCGCGGCCCTGACGCACTTCGACGCGACCGACCACGGCTGGCCGGCGTTCATGCGCGTGCATCCGGTCGTGGACTGGCACTACGCGGAGGTGTGGGACTTCCTGCGCGGCGTGGACGAGCGGTACTGCGGGCTGTACGACGCGGGGTACACGTCCCTCGGCGGCGTCGACGACACGGTGCGCAACCCGGCGCTGGCGGACGGCCGCGGCGGGTTCCGGCCCGCGTGGGCGCTGGGCGACGCGGGCGAGAACACGCACAATGGCGACGCGCTGGAGCGGCTGGGGCGCGAGTAGGCGCGGCGCAGCGAGGGGCGCGTACCGCCGGTGCGCTAGTGCCAGAGTGCGCGCTAGCAAAGATGCGAGGCGGCCCGTGGGCAACGGCTGGTGCCGTGCGTCTGTGCGTTAGAGTGCGATGGGGGTGGAGGAGAGACGGCGGAGAGTCGGCGAGAGGGAGAACAGAACAGTATATAAACACAACATATATCAAGCTGAGCATATGTACTGGCGTAACATGTAGCTATTCGCGAGAACTCGAGAAGCGCCACACGAACAGACTGCAGCAACTATTAACTACCGTACATGCATCAGCAGTCACCCGCTGTGTATATACTAGTGTACTCTGCAGTATGCGCCAGTCGCGGCTTAATTGCCCAACACCCGCAGCTCTGAGCTCTCTAGCTCACTCGCCAGCCGCCAGGCACTCGCACACTCAGACTCACAGGCACGGCGCTGTCAAAACGCGCCAAGGCCGCCTGCAAACCCTGATTGCGCCACCGCGGCACCGCACGCGCCGCCCCCCCGCCGCGCCGTGTCCTCGCCCTCTGCGCTGCCTCTGCGCTGCGGTTCTATATAAGCTGACCTCCGCGCCGTCCACGGCCCCGCGGCACTGTCCTGCTGCTAGCCCGCAACGCCGTGCTGCTCTTTCTCTCGTGATCCACCATGTCCGCGCCCGTCTCGCCGGCGTCCCAACTGCCGCCGTTGCAGGAGGTCCTGCCCGAGTTCCTGCAGCGCCAGCACGCAGACGAGGAGCTTGTTCCCCAGGTGCAACAAGTGCAGCAGCAACATCACCAGCTCCAGCAGCTCGTCCAGCACCAGCTCACCGACGCGTCGCCGGTCGATGCCGCGGCCGCCTTCCGCGCCGCCGCTGCTCCCCCGCAGTCAGATCACTACGCCTACCGCCCCGCCACGTCGGTCTCGTCGGTCTCGTCCGCGTCCTCGGCCGGCTCGTCCGCCGCCGCTTCTTCGCCCGCCGCGCTCATCTCGCCGGCATCTTCCGTCTCGTCGACCGGTCTGTCTCCAGTGGACTTCCCCCAGCGCTCACAGTCGCTCTCGGGCCCCTCCGATGACTACCGTTTCCGCGTCAAGCAGCAGCAGCAGCAGCAGCAGCAGCAGCATCAACAACAGCAACAGCAGCACCACATCGCACAACAGTACCAAGCTCAATTAGCTCAGCAGGCCTATGTTCCAGCACAATACCAGCACCCTTACTCGCCGCCCCCCGCATCTTCCTACTACACCACCGCCGCGGGCTACGATCTCGGCTATGTCTCACAGGCATACCCCTCTTCCTCCGATCTCCTCCACCACCATCCACAGCAACAGCAGCAGTATGTTCCTCGTGTCGATGCTGCCACTGCCGCAGCCGTACTGTCTCAACAGTCCATGTACGCTCCACGCAACTTGCAGCTTCTCCCTCACATCAACACAGCCACTGGCATGCCAGTGATGCAGGCTCCACCTCCAGCCAATGTTGTTCTTGGTTCAGCTCAGATCTCAAAGAAGCGTCGCGGTAACCTGCCCAAGCACGTCACTGACATTCTCCGTAACTGGCTCAATGGTCATGTTCATCATCCTTACCCAACTGAGGATGAGAAAAATTTACTCATGCAACAAACTGGTCTCACCATGAACCAAATCTCCAACTGGTTTATCAACGCACGTCGCCGTCGTCTTCCAGCTCTCAACAAAGAAGTTGCTGCAGTCGCTGCCGCAGCTGCTGCTGCCGCCGTTGCCCAAGCTGCTCGTGAGCAACCTCAACAAATGCAAACTGTTCAACGGTGAATGTAATGCATTTAAGTTTTCTCATCTTGAAGTGATTTGATTCTATTATTTATTACACAGTATGGTTATCTATTATTGATCGGCGTTGGTTCTAAATTCGGTTTAATGTACATTATGATTTATTATTGTTTTTGCTGGTTTATTGATTTTGTTACTGGGCGTTGTCAATGGATGCGCATGGGGAACTGCTGGATCTTACACGTCTCTGGCATTACACTCGTTACTAGACAATATATACATTAGACATTATATTTGGACATCTGTAGACTGTTTTTGTATAAACGAATAGCTCGAGTGTGAGAACACGTAAACAAACGTTCGCACGTGTCGGGGGGGGGGGGGGGGGGAGGGGGGGGGCCAGGGTAAAAACAGTA